>PVIH01019898.1:0-34081 GCA_004025045.1 Sigmodon hispidus
ACACAGCCACATAGCCACACAGTCACACAGCCACACAGTCACACAGCCACATAGGCACACAGACACACAGGCACATAGGGACACAGACACACAGCTATACAGCCACTCAGCCACACAGACACACAGTTACACAGCCAGTTATGGAGTAAGAAAGGAAGAAAGACATATAGAATAATAAAAATAATAATAATAAAGGTAAAAAGCCCAGAGGCAAAGTATTGAAAAAGAGAAATGGGGGGCTGGAGAGATGGCTCAACGGTTAAGAGCACTGTCTGCTCTTTCAGAGGACCCGGGTTCGATTCCCAGCACCCACATGGCAGCTAACAACTGTCTGTAGTTCCAGTTCCAGGCAAACACCAAGGCAAACAAACAAATAAATAAATAAAAAGTTGTAAAAAAAATTAAAAAAAAAAGAAAAAGAAAAATGGAATAATTTAAGTTAGAAAAGCTGTCTAAAAACAACCCAAGAAGGCTGGAGAGGTGGCTCAGAAGTCAAGAGCAATGGCTGTTTTTCCAGAGGTCCTGAGTTCAATTCCTAGCAACCACATGGTGGCTCACAACCATCCATAATGAGATCTGGTGCCCTCTTCTGTACACTGTATACATAGTAAATAAATAATTACAGAAAGAAAGAAACCATGCTAAGGCTCAACATTCATAAGTGTGAACAAGTCTTCATGTATTTATTTGGGAGCTGGATGGAGGGCTCCAAAAAATTAAAGAGAAAACAAACAACCTCAAGTATACCACCTTTTTCTTTTCAGGATGAGATCTCTAATTTCAGGGATTTTTTTTTGGTTTAGTTTCCTCCCTGACCATAACCAATAGCCACTTGTCATCAACCCCCCCTAAACAATGACAGACATCTATCCGAAGACCAAAAACCACCCATACTATCTTTGGGAATGTGAATGTCATGTTTTTACAATTACTTTCTGTTGTCTGGGGATGATTGCATCTTTGGGGGGACTCTGAAAAAATTGAGATAAAGATCAAGTTTTGGGATGGCTAGCTGTTGTCCAGTCTTGGTGTGATGACTCATCTGAAGTCCTGGCTGAAGTAGTCTATGAGGCTGGACCATCTTAGCTAATTGCCTTAAAGTTGTCCTGAGCAGTTTGTAGTCCAAAGCTGATCTTCAGGTGGTGTTTGTTAGTTTAGTAGCATTATCACAATCCAGGTAGACTCATCCTTGTGGGGCCCCAACATCCTTTTGGAGACTTAAAGATCAATGTTAGGAATGGTCACGGGACTGGAGAGATTGGCTCAGAGGTTAAGAGCACTGACTGTTCTTCTGGAGGTCCTGAGTTCGATTCCCACCATCCACATGGTGGCTCACAACCATCTGTGATGATATCTGGTACCTCCCTCTGTATACTGTATACATAATAAATAAATCTTTTTTTTTTAAAAGGAATGGTCACGTTCACTATAAAAAAAACTTAAACATTTTAAATGTTATCTGCAGCAGATATCTGAGAGGTTAGAGGATCACAACCGATTAAATACATGCAGGATATACAAGCTTTATTACCTGCTCCAGACACAAGCCCCGAAGTCACATATAGGAAGCTAAGGGAAGCCTATTTTAAGAATCACTTAGTACTCAATATGACCATTAATATTACAACAGAAGGTTTATATATTTACCTTACAATTTTATTTATACCTTAAGAAAGGTTTTAAAGATTCAAAATAAAACTAAAGGACTATGAGATTAGTAGCAATAAAATAATTTCTAATTTTGGTTTTTCTTTTCATACCAGGTGGATATTTTGACATGAGACTGAGATTTTGTATATTCTTTAAGAAGCACGTTTAGGTTTAGAGAAAGAGAGAACCATACAACTCCAAAACCAGCTTTAATTTTTAATTGAATTGGGACTACAAGAAGATCATTTGCCTTATATGTCTGTAGAGAACAGTAAAGACAAACATTTGGGAAGATTTATGAAATTTTACTGTATTGAAAGTGGGATATACTATTAAGCCAATTTGTTCTTTTTTTCTTGGAGCATTTTTTAATAATTTGTTTTATTTTTTACATGTTTTGTTTGTCAGTGGTCTTTAGAGATTCCTTAGTTGGATGTTTTTATGCTTCTGGAAAGACAAAAACAAGACCCTTAATTTGGGGAGCTTTTTGCTTTATTTTGTTTCTGGCAGGTTTAATGGCCAAAATGTTTGATAAACTATCACTTCTCTTAATCAAGATGTCTTTCCTATATGAATCTAATCTTTATCAATTTTGATGATATCCACAGCTTTTTTTTCCCCTGTGGAAACAAAAGCAAAACCTCTTCCTCAACAAACACATGTTATGGTTTTTATTCTGAGGTAAACAAATCTTTGAAGCATACTGGATGATTTAATTTCAGCACTTTTTCTCATTATCCAATGTTTCTCCATAGCTGTTGTTTCTTATTTATTAGCACTTAAAAATTTTTAAGTTAATAAAGAATTATGTATCCAATCTCTGGGGATGTTTTTATTATTCCTTTCTGTTTATGAAGCATATCTTTTAAAGTAGTGTTATTAGTTCTATTTATAATTGTTTGTCCTGTAGAATTGTGTGGTATACATATAATATGCTTTATATTGTAATATGTAAAAACTGTTCTATTTTACTAGAGGTGTGCTGAAACATTGTCAGTCTTAATGTGTACATGTTTTCCCAAGATGTCCATAACTTTTGATAAATGTGTAATTAAAGAATCTGCCTTTCTAGAACCTAAAGCAGTTGTTCATTGAAATTCTTAATAAGTATCTATGGTATGGTACACATACTTTAATTTTTTTACACTCTGGAAAATGAAACATATCCATTGTAAAATTTTATTTGAGTACCCTTTGGGTTACTTCCTGTAAGTAGTGAAGTTTGTTATATAAACAACAAATAGGACATTTTCTTATAATTTTCTTGGCTTGTTGCCAAGTGATAAAAAAAATCTTTTTTTTCAAATCTTTGTTGTTAATGTGGTACTTTTAAAAATAAAATTCTGAGGTTTCTAGCACATTTTCTACCAATAGATGATCAATTTCATCATTATTTCATGATAAGGGGTATGGTAGGCTAGTATAGATTTTGATATGTGTTAATTTTTTGTGTGTTTTTGATTATTTCTTTTTTTTGATTATTTCTTGTAATTTAATAAATAAAAAATTATTAAATTTGAATCATCTGGAGTAAGTTCAGTGGTTTTAATATATAAAATAACTCTTTTGGCATATTAGGAGTCAATAACTATATTAAGATATTTTGAAAAATCTGATAATACCATGAGAATAGCATATATATAATTCTGACTTTTGAATGGAATCATAAGGCCTTTGAGCCACTTCACTTAAATTTTCTGATTTATAACTTATAGCTTGTCTTCTCTGATTTATTTGTATCAGTATAGAATATAAGGGCTCCAAACATCAGTGTTCCTCAAACAATGTGAAGGAGAATACAATAAGGGTTTTTGTTGTTGTTTTTGTTTGCTGGTTTTTAATAAACTAGAGTCTCTTGTTTTGGAATTATTTGTTGGTAATCTCTTCCTCCCAAAGCTTTCTCAATGCCCATAATGAGGAAATTTCAGCATTAGGAAAAGGTACTGCAATTTCTGTTGGGTCTACTATTGTTAATGATGAAGTCTCACTTTTTCTTTTAGAATCAATTTAGGAAGCTTTTTTACATAGGTCTTTAATTTTTTTACTCTGTGTGGCAAAAATATCCATTCTAAAATATTATCTTCTCTGTATCTGAATTCCTGTAGGAAAATGCATAGAAGGTAAAAATAACCAGAATACAGTCAAGCTGTGGATTGTCTATGATCCACACGTGGATATTGTAATTTCTTTCTTTTTTTTTAACCCAAATTTTTTTAAGCCTCAGTTGATAATTTTTGTCATGCACAACCTCGCCAGCAAGGAAGACGCAACACCAGGCTCTTCTTTCAGCAGTTTATTCAGGAACCTTGATTCTGACTTCTGACTTACTTACTTACAACGACAGGGACTGACTGACTTGCTACATCTTCTCTCTCTCCTTCTGCTCCCAGGGAAAACCTGCCCACAGCCTAAATAGCCTCTGGGCAGCCAACCCCAGTACACCACGTGGGCACCACCCATAGGTCCAGGTAAGCGGAAGCAAGACAGATCTTCAGCCTAGCCATATATGGAAATGTTTGTCACTGAGAGCACTCACCATGTGGAAGGTGGAGGGCGGAAGCCAGCGCCATCTTTAAGGTGCAGCTGCACGCAGCTCCACAAATTTTCTTGGATTATTTAAGTCCTTATTACCTTGTAGGATTTGATGTATCACTTAGTTCTTGTGTTGTTAATCCAACTGTAGGCCATAGCTGGTTAATATCTTCCAAAATTTTTAAAAATAATTAAGAATTTGTAATTGATCTCTCCTGATTTGTACTTTCTGTGGCTGAATCTTTTGTAAACCTATCTTATATCCTCATAGGTAATTTATAAAATATCCTCTCTGTACTTTGTTAAGAGCAATTTGTAATGGCTAACAATGCATTTTTTATACCCTTTTAAACATTTTTAAGGTATGAGTCTGAATCAGGTAGTGAGATTGTTGGTTTTTTTGCACGTGAATAGAATCTCAACACCTGGAATATCACACTAGAGTTTATTAGCTGGGAAGCAGAGATGCGATACAGGAGAAGAGGAAAGGGAAAAGGGAGGAATTGTGTGTGAGCACTTTCTTTAAGAGGGTGGGTAGGGCCATGTTTGCATAACAACACCCAGGGGCATAGCAGCAGCTCTGCTCCATCCCATGTGGAGCCTTGGGAATGCTTACATTTCACCTTTACATATATAAACTGGGGTTATGGGGGGATAGTGGACATAGTGGACATGGTTGTTGTAATCTCTGCATGGCTACTTCCAGCTAACACAGGGACAGAGATGTCTGCTGGATTCTTCAGCTCATCTTGTAGAGCCCTAACTGCCTGCATTGTGATAGTTCTGATTCTTAACATGGGAAAGATTTTCTTCCATTTTTTTACAGAATTCCCCACTTAAAAGTTCCCATGTGTCTCACCAGTTCTGCTGATGCTTACAACATAGGCAGAGATGTACAGAGATAATCGGGGTGGGGGGCAGTGATGGTGTTGGAAGATGGGCACAGCAGGGGCCACTGTGGTTGCTCATACACCATGTGGGGAGGGGAGTGAACAGTCTGAAGAGCTAACATAAGGAAACTCAGAGGAGAAAGCTGTGGGGCTGGGAGGCAGCATGAAGTTGGACCACCTCACCTTTTGCCAGCAGTAGTTAGCTGTTGCTGCTCAGCATGGCTGGGTAGAGGACTCTTGGCAGGGCAAAACCAGGCCCCTTGGCAGCTTGTGGCAGTGGCAACAGCAGTAAAAATCTGACCCCTAAGTGGGTCTCAAGATGACTGAGCTGACCTGGTTTGGAAGCCTAGGGAGGGTGTCTCGAGGAGGCCCACTTGGTGGGAAGCAAGGGCACCTCTGGTGTTGGGGTGGCTAACCCCAGTGGTGTTTGGGGTTGAGTGTGCAGCTGAAGGCTACTGTAGAAAGACTGCAACAGGAGCTGGAGAGATGGCTCAGAGGTTAAGAGCACTGGCTGCTCTTCCAAAGGTCCTGAGTTCAATTTCCAGCACCCACATATCTGGTGTCCTCCCCTGGCATTCAGGTACACATGCAGGCAGAACACTTGATAAACACAAAATAAATAAATCTTAAAAAGAAGAGTTGGGGAAAAAAGACTGCAACAGAAAAGCCCACATGTGGAAAAAAACATGTAGAGGGATTGTGGGGAGGGAGAAAAAGCTGATTGCCAGTGGCAGTGGTGGCATGGTTTAATAATGCCCCACATTGGGTGCCAGATACAACAAATATCTAAATAATTCCAGTATAATAAAAACTTGGAAGTCAGAAACTGAGATAAAGAGTGGATAAATCCAAGGACAGCAGAGAATCAATTGGTTAACCCCCTCTGTTTTTCATGAACCACTTACCTCAGAAATTCTCTTTGTTTCCTATCCTCTCTAGCATACATCCTCAGTCCTCCAAGAACTCTATGGCTAATCCTCATCAGTTCACCATTGACTCTGTCCTTTGATTCAAGGTAGCTTTACTGGCACAGTCAAGTGGCTATATGAACAGAGATAAGCCTCCTCTGCCTAATGAGTGTAAGGATTAAAGGCAGGTGCCTGCTATACATTTTTTCTTTTTGATTTTTAAAAAATATTTATTTTTATTTTATGTGAATTGGTGTTTTGTCTGCATGTATAACTGTGTAAAGGTGTCAGATCTTGGAATTACAGACAGTTATTAGCTGCCATGTGAATGCTGGGAATTGAACTCAGGACTTCTGGAAGAAAAGTCAGTGCTCTTAACTTTTGAGCCATCTCTCTAGCCCTCTTTTTGGTTTTCAAGACAGAGTTTACTTTATGTAGTTCTGGCTATCTTAGAACTCACTCTGTAGACCACACTGGCCTCAAACTTACAGAGATCTACCTCTAACTGCTTCTTGGTGCTGGATTAAAGGTATGTACCACCACTACTTGTCTACCTAATTTATTTTTAATTAAAAATATTGTTTCTTCTAGGCCCAGAACATAGCTTAGAGAAAATAATCTCTTGAAGTATGTGGTCTGAAATGATATTAAAGAGATACCTGTAGACTCATATTGGACTCTTTATGGAACAGAGAACCATAGGGTGTTATATGTGGTTTCTGGTCCAGACTTTTAGGTCTAGCCCTGTGGCCCAGACCTGCAGACCAGCAGTCCAGCAGTTTGGCAGTCCAGCAGACCCATAGAGATACACAGATGCTTATATTATTTTTATGCTGATCGGCCTAGGTCCCAGGCATATTGCTAGATAGCTCTTGCTCTTAAACTAACCCATGATTCTTGTTCAGCCATGTGATTCAGTACCTTTTCTCAGTATCATTTCAACTTCTTTCCTCTGCTTCTGTTGGTGACTCATCCAGCTCTCTCTGGCATCTCTGTAGCATCTCTGTGGTATCTCTGCTCTGCTCTGAAATGCTCCCAGAGTTTTCTTAGTCTGGTAGTCCTGCCTACACTTCCTGTTTTCCTCTGGCCAATCAGCGTTTTATTAAACCAGTAGAAGGGTCAAATTTAGGATTATGGACAAGTCTTTAGTGGAGTAGTCCATAAGACTGGGTCATCTCAACCCATCTCTTTGAAGTTGTTTTTGATGTAGAGCTCAGAGAAACTGCAACAGAGGTACTCTGAAATTCCAGATCACCTCAGCCATCCATTGGAGACTTTTCAGGGGATCTTTCTCAATCAAACTTTCTTTTCTTTTTTATTTTAAAAAACTTTTTAATTTATTTATTTGCCTTGGTGTTTGCCTGGAACTGGGAACTGGAACTGCAGACAGTTGTGAGCTGCCATGTGGGTGCTGGGAATTGAACCCTGGTCCTCTGGAAGAACAATCAGTGCTCTCAACTGCTCATCCATCTCCCCAGCCCTGAACTTTATTTTCTTTAACTGGAAATAAATTCACAGATTCTCATTTTCTGTAGAAATAAAAAGAAAACCTCTTCTCCAAAGTAGCATATCTTTTGATTTCAATTTTAAAGCCAACTAATTTACAAAATATATAGGTTGGATTAATCCAGGAGCATTTGTAATCAAAAGTCTTTTAGCAACTTTTACTACTTCGTTTATAGTTAAAAAAACCTTAAAGACAATAACATACAGTATCCAGACACTTTGTATTTTCTATTTTTATGTGGCTTAACTATTTCTTTTTAAGGACTTTATCCTTTTTATTTTCTCTCTCAAGCCTACATATTTTTTTTAACACATTCTAAACCATTTAGAGATTTTTTTTGAATCTGTCTTTACTGTATATCTCTTTTTTCTTATCTTTTTCTGTTTCTGACTTTGCTTGGATAGGGTGGCTGACTCCATCTAGCTCTATTTCTTTCTGTCTCTGACCACACTTTTAATCTGCCAAGGTTTGGCTAAGGATTAAAGGCTTGCTAAGATGGCTGACTGGCTTCACCAAGATCATACTCTAGCTTCATAGAGTTTAGCTTCTTATCAGATCCTGTAACATGAATTCTGATTGTAATGAAAGAGACTCAGAACCAGATATCGGGGAAAGGCTGACATATCAGAGAGAGGAAACACCATAGTTAAATCTCACCCATCTATCTTCTAGCTTCCTCAGCCTTGATCCTGATTGCTTCTAATTCTGCTGTTTTCCTAAGTCTCCTTAAATATCCTCCAGGTGCATCCCATCCAGGTTAGGATTAAAGGTGTGCATGAGCTAGCTACTCTTTTTGGTATTCAGCCTTAAACTCACTCAGAAACACAGAAAGATCTCTGTCTCTGGAGTTATGGGATTAAAGGTGTAGGTCACCTTTAATCTTTCCCTGTGCTGGGATTAAAGGTGAGTGCCATTGAAGACCAGCTGTTTGGCCTTACATTCAAAGACCAAGAACTGCCTGAGTTATGTCTGCCTAGTTTTTGACTGTGTTGATCTCTTGATATTTCAGGTTTTACCAAATATGTAACATATCATCACAGAATCCACAGTTACCACTCTAGGGAATTTTAGGGTCCATATAATCACCAAGTTAAGCACTGCCATCTGTTACTCATTAATTCCATTTAAGTATTTGGCAACAGGGCCTCTTAAAAGACTCACAAGTGTTTTGCCTACAAGGCTGAATCAGAAAGCCTACTTAAAAAAGCCACGCCTCTGCTTGTCTCCAGCAAACAGAGCTGACCCAAACACTGCTGCTACTAGGAAGCAGTCTTTGACTCTGTTTCTTTCCTGTCCTTATAAACAGAATCCTTAAATCCACCATATACAGCACCTTGCTTACACTGAGGCTCAGGAACCAGTCTTGTTAAACTGTACTTTAAAAGCCCACCATTTTTAGCTCAAGCCCACACGCTTCCCCAGGGTGTCTCTATACTGAGACTCATGTGAGAGACACAACTTTGAAGCTGGTTTTGGCTCCGATTCTCTGCTCTAGAGCTGTTTTTAATCTTTCTCAAGCTTTTTGTGAGTGTATATCATCCACATCGGGCAGCCATTTATTGTATGTGGTTTCTGGCCTGGACTTTTCGGTCTAGCCCTGTGGCCCAGACCTGCAGTCCAGCAGTCCAGCAGGCCCACAGAGATACACAGATGCTTATATTATTTTTATGCTGATCGGCCTAGGTCCCAGGCATATTGCTAGATAGCTCTTGCTCTTTTTTTTTTTTTAACTTTATTTATTTATTTGCCTTGGTGTTTGCCTGGAACTGGAACTACAGACAGTTGTTAGCTGCCATGTGGGTGCTGGGAATCGAACCTGGGTCCTCTGGAAGAGCAGACGGTGCTCTCAACCGCTGAGCCATCTCTCCAGACCCAGCTCTTGCTCTTAAACTAACCCATGATTGTTGTTCAGCCATGCAGCTCAGTACCTTCATCAGCAGCATTTCAACTTCTTTCCTTTGCTTCTGTTGATGACTCATCCAGCTCATTCTGGCACTTTGCAGCATCTCTGTGATGTCTCTGTTCTGCTCTGAGATGTTCCCAGAGTTTTCTTAGTCTAGTAGTCCTGTCTACACTTCCTGTTTTCCTCTGGCCAATCAGGTTTCTATTAAACCAGTAGAAGGGACAAATATCTACAACGTACCAATATAATCTCACTATCATAGGGTTGGCCATGCGGTCGTCACCCTCAATGAGACCATTCAGTGGGTACTTTTCCCTTCAAACTGGGGCTAACCTTGCAGAACTGGGGCTCAGCAAAGATCAGATGTTGCAGATTTGGAGTGTGCCTTCCCAGTTCTCTGCTCCCATGCCATGATATGAAAGAAGGGATATATTTCATCACACATGGATGCTGGGAATTGAACTCAGGACCTTTGAAGATCAGTCAGTGCTCTCCTCTGAGCCACCTCTCCAGCCCAGGAGAGATATATTCCAACAGTCTCTGCATCTCCTAGTGCATATTACCAAGAGATTGATCAACTTGGGGCGACACCCCCCTTCTTCCCAAGGTTGCAACAATGCTCTGCAAAGGGTCCCAGAAAGAGATGGAAGAGAATGTCAGAGGAAAACAGACTAGGTGTGTAGTGGAGAGCAGGTACTATCACCTTGACTAGAGGCCAGCTCAAGGGTCAGGATCCCAGAGGAGACTCTCCAGGCATAGGACAGATGAAGGTGGGAACTCTCCAGTGTCCCCAGCAGTCCTGGGCACTGCACTACTCCTGTTTTCTGCTTATATATTGTCTAGTGGGTGTTGTGGAGTTCTAGTCATGTGTCTGGTTATCCTGTGTGAGGATGTCACTGAGTTCTGGTTGTCAGGTGCGGCTGGGGACGGTGGGGTTCCTGAGTCAGCTGTTTTTACATGTCTAAAGGCATTGTTATGATGCTCAGCACTTTCTCCTCTCAGTTGTTCTGCCTTATCCCACCACCAGGAAAAGAAACTGATGCAGCCTGTGAAGGAGTGAGGAAAGCAGACTCAGGCAGGGAAAACCTCGTTGTAACAAAGGCTGAGCTGGTCCTGTCTACTGCACGCTCTGGTGGTGGACCGGTCCTCTAGAGCTTTCCCAAATGGAGGTAACAAAAGAAGAATACAATCACAGCCTCAACCAGTGACATGAGCTCCAAAGCAAGGCACAGAACTTTGGGTAAGGCAATGACCTGTTTTAGAAGGAACTGCCTAGGGAGGGAGGAAGCTGTGTGGTAATACCAGCAGCTGGTATTCCCAGGAGCTAGGAATGAGCATATCGGTTCTGAGAAGGGATCTTTTGGAGTGCTGTTAAACAGTACATACCCGTGACCTTATTATTATTTTGTTTATTATTTTCTAGACAGGGTTTCTTTGTGTATCCATGGCTATTCTGGAACTAGCTCTGTAGACCAGGCTGGTCTGGAACTCAAAGAGATCTGCCTGCCTCTGCCTCCCAAGTGCTGGGATTTAAGGTATATGCTACTACCCCCAGCAAAACCTGTGATCTTAACACTCAAGAGGCCAAGGCAGCCTGGGCTACCTGGAAAGACCTTATGTCACTCCTGTATCCATCTCAACGATTATTACCAACAGCCTACAGTCCTCAGCCCATCACCACAGCCTACAGTCCTCGGCCCACCACCACAGCCTACAGTCCTCGGCCCACCACCACAGCCTACAGTCCTCGGCCCACCACCACAGCCTACAGTCCTTGGCCTATCACCACAGCCTACAGTCCTCGGCCCACCACCACAGCCTACAGTCTTCAGTGCAGTGTCTCTAGACGTCTGTTGAATTCCTTATGCATCTGAGTAGCTCAGGGAGATGTCACATTCCATCTGAGAAGCACTGAAGAATACCGGACAGGCAGGAGACCTTGGTTTGAATTCACTTAACCCCTGCTTTTTTGTGGTGCTCATGTTATATCTCAAAAGGTTGCTATAGAAACTTAAAAAAATAACCCCTTTCTTTTTCTTGATAGCAAAGTTAGAGCTCCAGAGGTGTCATGGATGGAATTATAATCTGATAAAGTACAACCAGGACCCACCAAGGTTGCACAATAGTCTCCGAGTAGAGTCCTACAAAGTGACAGAGTTTTAGCCAGGAAGGAAGAACGGCCATCCATCAGCAATTACTAGTTGGGTTGGGTTCTTGCTCCTTAGTTACTGAGAAGCTGTAATTGGCTGAGGGACTGCTTTTCTTTATCTTGCCTTTCTATCCTTCCTTAGCACTGCTTTACAGTGTTGTCTTCGGGAGCAAGAGAACTATGTGTGAAGCTGGGTCCCTCCCATCAGTGGGGGTGGGGGTGGGGGGTGGTAGGCCTATGAGCAATGGGGATGAAGGGCAAGAAACAGAGCCTGACCAGTCAGCCTCCTTCCATTCTAGCTTCTCCACATCAGATAAAGCTATCTTTTTCCCTCAGTTACTCGTGTCACAGACATAAACTAATTTTCAATTGGTTTTAAAATCTCTTCCTTATCTTTTTCTCTGAAAGGCAACAATTGTGTGTATAGCAGCTGTGTGTCTTAGCAGACGGAGGGAGCAGTGAACAGACACAGGTGTCCCCACCATGGATGGTGCTCTGTCTGAAATCAGGACTCACCTCCAGATCCGACAATGCCTGGCAGAGTGTCTGGGTGTATTTGTGCTTCTGGTAGGTGGGGAAGTGGAGGGAATGAGAAGGGGGGCCAGTTGGGGTTCCTGGCTCTTGTCAGTGCCCTCTCCTCCTGTAACCCACTTCCTTTCACCCCATTTCCTCCTTTCCTTCTGTCAGTCTCCTCCATATCTTGTGTTTTGTCTTAAGGTCTTGCTTTGTATCCCAGGCTGGGCTCAACCATCCTCAACAGACCTCCTGGCTTAGTCTACTTTTACTCTTTTAAATTTTTTTTTCTTATTTATATACTTCCCTGGCAGGGGATAAGCCATGATCACCAAGGCGGTTTTCTCGGGCAAGGCTTATTTATCCCTTGCACAATGGATATGCTAAAGTCTACGATTCCCCCCAAAGTGGGAAACTCAACTGTGTACTTGCTGTACTGGGGACTGTGTTCGTCATACTGTCTCTGAAGCTCATTATCTTACTGTGTAGTTTTGGCTGGCCTGGAACTCACAGACTGTCCTCCTGTGAGTGCTGGGCACCACCACACCTGGATCTACTTCTCCCTTCTTTCACCTTCTTCTTTCCCAGCCTCCACTTCTCCTATTTCCTTTTCTTCTGTTTTCCTTCTTTTTGGGTTTTTCAAATTTGTTCACTTTTCTGGTGGTTCCCTACAGCTGCCCCCCCCCCCTTGGTCTCCTGGGCTCTCCATCCTCACCACCCTTTCCTCACCAGTTCCTTACTCAGGGTTCTGTGGCCCAGGCTGTCACCAGTGAAGAAAACAAAGGCAACTTCTTTACCATGTTCCTGGCCAGCTCTCTGGCTGTTACAATAGCTATCTACGTGGCAGGCAATGTCTCAGGTGAGCAGGGTGGGCTCTGAAAGTGGAAGCTTACGGTGTGCTTGTGAGTGATGGGGAAAGACAGATCGTTTTGGTGACTCACGGGCATTATCTCCCTGAGCCTGACCAGTGTCCTGGACTGAACTATGCCTCTGACCTCTTCCAGTCCCCTCCTTCCTCTAGCTAACTTCCTGTCTGGTCCTGTGTCAGCTTGACACAATCTACAGCTAACTGGAGGAGGAACCGTGAATGAGAAAATGCCTCCACAGGATCCAGCTGTAAGGCATTTTCTTAATCAGTGGTTGATGGAGGAAGTCCAGCCTGTTGTGCATGGTGCCATCCTTGGGTTGGTGATCTTAGGTTCTTTAAGAAAGCAGTCTGAGCAGCCATAGGAACCAGCCAGTAAGCAGAAGCAGCCCAGGGCCTGCTCTGCCAGTTACTGCCTGCAGGTTAGTGCCCTGCTTGTGTTCCTGTTCTGATTTCCTTCGGTAGTCACCAGCAATATGGAAAGTGTGAGCTGAATAAACCCTCTCCTCCCCCAAGATGCTTTGGTTACAGTGTTTTGCTGAAACAATAGAAATCCTAAGACACCATTCTTACATCAGCCTCCTAGCTCACTCAGGCAGAAATTTATAGCAGAGCGTTGAGGATAGTTACCATTATTTTGTACCTCACACCTCAAGCTCTGTCTCTACTTAGGACTTCATGGTTTGTCTCTCAGTACAGCTGTGTTATGGTGTGAGGCTTCAGTCTGGAGCCAGTGTGCTGCAGAGAAACCAGGAGATCACTCAGGTTCAGAACCTGGCTTCCCCGTGTGACTTTGACAAATCACTTGGAAATTTTTATGTTTGGGTGTTTTGCCTGTATGTAGTCTGTGTAAGTGCTTGAGATTCCTGGAGAGGACAGAAGATTCTCTGGGACTGGAATTACAGATTGTTGTGAGCTGCCACATGGGTGCTGATAACCCAAGATCCTTTCAAGGGCTACCAGTGCTCTCAATCACTGAGCCCTCTCTCCAGTCCCCAAATCACTATCTTTTTGAGGCTTACTTATTTAAATTATATGATCAAAATAAGCATTGCAGGTGAAAGTGTGGTGTTGATCAGTGGTATCTAATACTTTATTTCCCCCATTGATCCTGTGAAGGAGCACACCTAAATCCAGCCTTCTCTCTGGCCATGTGCTTGCTGGGACGTTTCCCCTGGGCCAAGCTCCCCATTTACTGCTTTGTTGTCTGCTTTCTGTGCCTCAGGAGCTCCTTACACCCTCTACTATGGTAACAGAGGGAACCGGATTGGGGGCAGCTGTGGTGGGCAGGGGTGCCTTGCAGTGTTTTGGGATAAACTAAGATGCAAACTCTTGAGTGTCTCTCTCTATCCCGAAGACGCCCTCCAGCACTACACGGGGGAACCTGACAGTGACTGGTCCCAAAGAGACAGCCTCCATTTTTGCCACCTACCCTTCCCCCTATCTGTCCCTGGGCAATGGCTTCTTGGATCAGGTAAGTGTGAAAGGAAGGTGTGGGACAGTGAGTCCCAGCGAGTCCCAGCCTTTGACTTGATCAGATTTTGGGTGGAATACAGTTAATTGTACCTCAGCACCCTTAGCTTCTGTTGGAAGTGTTTGAGTGATGCACCATCTTGGCTGATGTGTTTCCTTATCATCAACCCCAAGGTTCTGGGCACCTGGATGCTGACTGTGGGGCTGTTAGCTATCCTAGACAGACGGATAAGGGAGTGCCTGCAGGTCTGGAGCCTGTGGTGGTAGGGCTGCTGGCCCTCACCATCGGACTATCCATGGGTGTTAACTGTGGCTTTCCACTCAACCCTGCCTGGGACCTGGGCCCACAGCTCTTCACCTACTTTGTTGGCTGGGGTCCTGAGGTTTTCAGGTAGGAGATAGTTCCCCTTGATACAGCCCTCCTTTCAGCTCTATTAATAGCTTTGTCCGTGCTTCTCTACCCCCGCCCCCACCTTGGGAAATAGTCTCACTATGTACTGGACTAGTGCAGATCCTCCAGCCTCTCAAGTGCTAGGATTAAGGCATGTGCCACATACCTAGTTCAGGTTCTCTTCATGTAAATCATTCTCTTAAACTAGTGTTTCTTCCTCAGCTGGGGCATTTCTCCCTTCCTTCACAGCTCTCCTGCTCCCCACCCTTTCCCACGGAAATGGCAGATTCAGAGGTGTCCTTGGGCACAGCACACTACTACTTTGGATTTGAATCATAATCATCATAAAACAAGTCCATTCAGCTAATTCCCTAAGATAGAGGCAGGAGTAGGCGGTGTTGGGGAGTCCTTCCTCAGTGCTTCCCATTAATGAAGGGGACCCCATGCTGTGGGATCTGTCACCACAGGAGCCTTACTCTCCCCAGGTCATAGGGAGAGCTGTGTCTGAACCACCTCTGACATCATTTTTTTATCTTTCCATCACAGTGCTGGTAATGGCTGGTGGTGGGTGTCTGTGGTGGCACCTATGGTGAGGGCGACCCTTGGCACAGCCACATACCAACTCCTGGTGGCTCTACACCACCCTGAGGATCCAGAGCCAGTTCCAAAGGTGGTGGCAGCTCAACTTGAGGCTTCAGACTTGGGAACTCCAGCTCAGCTAGAATGTAAACTGTGAAAATTACCAACCTTATCTCGCATGCAAGATCACCATGAGCGGGTCAACTTACCAACTGTGTGTTAATATGCCAGACCCTGGGATGCTTCTATTTACCCACACCTGCTCAGACTGGGGAGAACCACAGGACATCATGTTCAGGCTTTTCTTTCAAACTGGTCTCACTTCCAAACTGCCTCTAGGCACGCAGTTCTTTAAAGTGGCCGCCAGGGGATGTGCACACTGGCCACTGGCTTGGGGAAGGTTTCTAGAATCTGCTAGGTAGAGGGTACTACCATCCTTTGAAGGTCCAGTTTGAGAGAGAAGCTTCTGGAAAGAAGCTTGGTTTCCACTGCTCTGACTTCCAGCCACCCAGCCACCCTACTTAAGACAAGGTCTCCCTATGTAACTTTTCTGTGTAACCCTGTAGCTTTCTATGCAGGTCATATTGGCCTTGACTTCATTCTCCACTGCTGGCAGTACAGCATGTGACCCAGCTCGCTCAACAAGAATTAACCTTTTAACAAACAAATTCAACAAGACAATTTAAGCTCTTGTCCGGAGTGATGGAGCACGCCTTTAATCCTAGCACTCGGATCTCTGAGACTTCCAGGCCTGTCAGAAATATATAGTGGGACCCCGTTTCAAAATAACACAAAACACACCAAAAGCACTTACAATGTTTCCGATTCTAGGGGTTGAATTCAGGGCCTGGGCAAATGCTCTGCCTCGGAGGTTATCTGTCTTCTGGCTACCAGCTCCCGGATTCTCAGCGACTCCCCTATATGCCAAAGACCCTCCCCGCCAGAAGGTTCTCAGAGAGGGGTACGCGTGTGCGCGGGCGTGGGTGTTTGCCCGCGCCGTGTGTACCACCCAAGGGGCGTGGTAAGAGGCAGAGCCATCTTCCCAGCTTCAGCAACCAAGCAGAGAAACTGAGGCACAAACCAACACCCAGGCAACGAGGGGCCGTGCCGCTTGAGGAGGGTGAAAGGCCAGGAGATGAGCCAGGGCGAGGAGGGAAGCAGAGCAGACCCGGGCTGGACAAGCGCGCTAAGGAGCTTCTTCACCTCTTCTCACACATCAGGCTTCACCCGCAGCAGCACTCTCCCGGTCTCAGGTTCCCAAATAAAGAGTCAGCATCGCAGCGTCCCCAGCCTCACGGAATGCCTGCGTGTCCAGCGCAGGAGCGCGGGACCCTCCCCTACGCACCAACATGGCGCACGCCGCGCCCCTCACCTCCCCAAAGCCCCTCCCGCCCCCCGCCCGCCGCCGCCGCCGTCACTTCCGCCCCGCGGCCGAAACTGACACAAAGTAGCGGGTCGGGGCCCGGGTGGGGAGAGCCGGGCTGCCGCTGGGGGGCGGGAGCCTGCGGGCAGCGGAGCCGAGCGCCCCCGCCCCAGCCCCCGGCATGGGCTGGACGGGGCCGCCGGGCGGAGCGCCGGGCGCCGCGCGCTAAGGTGAGGCGCCGCTGTGGAGCGGGGATGTGGAGCGGGCAGGCCGGCTCTGGGAGGCCCGGGTTGCGGTGCCACGGAGGGAGGCTCCGGGAGGCTCCCCAGGATGGAGAGAGCGGCTCGCCATGCGCAGGCTAGGAAGATGGGGCGCGCGGAGAGTTGGGGCGCGAGGAGTTACCCTGGTCCCAGCCTTTAGGTGTCTGGACAGGGAGTTTGGGATAGGATTTGTCCCGCGACAGTGGAGGTCTCTGTGCCCCAAGAGAACCAAAGACCAGAGACTTTAGCTTAGGAGTTCAGAGTTGCGCGGTGGGTTCTGGATACTGTCCTTGGCGAGGCAAGGAAGGTGGCCCCTGGCGTTATTGTTTTCTCCTGCCTCGCCGACCTGCTAGCTTCCTCTGAAAAGACTCTTGGTTAGAAAGGAGCGGAGGCCAGACCCAGAGGAGGAGTCCTTTTCCTTCGTGGAGCGGTGCCTCCTTCCCAGGGTTGGTTATTTTTATCCCAGATGTGGCTGCAGAGGGGGCTGGTGTAGGGTGACGGGGCAAGGCGACGTGGCTGATGGGCCTGACCGGCTTAGAAAACCTGGGATATCCTGAGAGGGGACCTGTTGCCAGTGACTTCTATTAGTGTGCCCTCTTCGAGGATTGGGGCCAAACTTGTTTTCGCTTTCCCCGGGGTCTTAGAGGTAAAAGAACTTTCCTGATCCGTGTCCAGACTTGACTCTTGATGGTCAGCTAGTTCCACTGTTAACTTTCAAAGGAAGAAGACTTAGGTCTTGGGGCTAATGATGCTTGATAGCCTCCCACCGGGGTGGGGCTAGGTATGAGCCAGTAATGCGGCCCCTGCATCCTCTCCTTTCACCTCTGCTTTCGCACTCCACCCTCCCATGACTCATGCTCTAGATTGGGTGGAGACCCTGGCTGGGGCCCTGGAAGAGGGCTTGGCATCACCAAAATGTGCATGAGGTTTTCTTGCTGAACCAGGGGGCAGCACCGTTGCTTGTCAGTTATGGAGAGAGAAGTGAAAATGCCTCTTAGGATTGTCTGCTCTGAGGTCAAGGAGGGAGTGTGTGTTAGTGAAGGGAGAATTGGTGTGGGTGATTGGTCTGGGATCAGAGTCAGTAATTATAGAGATTGGGCAGACAGGCAATTAGTAGTTCTTGGGGCTGACAGGCTGGAGGTAGGGAAACCAAGGAAGGGGAAGACTTTCCATCTGAAGGAAGAGTTTCCTTGGCCAGGACTTGCACCTTCCCTTTTAGGGGGAAGTACATTGGAGGGTGGATAGAGGCAGAGGCTGTATCTAGTGTCATACAGACTGCGCCAGACTTCAGGTGGGAAAGGAAGGTGACTCCAGCGGAGTGGGGAAGAGCTCTGTGATGGCCCCAGAGGGTGGCTGACCGGCCACGATTGCAAGGAAGTGGTCTGGGGACCGTCTGCAGGAAGTGGTGGCCATGCCTCTGATGAGAACCCCTCTAGGGAGGAGGTGATAATGGAAGTCCCAGTAATGAAAGTGGGGGTGGGGAAATTATAAGCTTTCTAGAAGGGTGGGACGTGCCCACCCTATTTCCTGATGCTCTGCCAGGTGTTTCCTGGCTCACGCTATCTCTACCCAACCTACTAGGGAGAATTCTGCTTTCTAGTACCG
This sequence comes from Sigmodon hispidus, assembly GCA_004025045.1. Lineage (NCBI taxonomy): Eukaryota > Metazoa > Chordata > Mammalia > Rodentia > Cricetidae > Sigmodon > Sigmodon hispidus. The sequence goes on from PVIH01019898.1 coordinate 18,589, forward strand.
ACAGCATTCATCACCACCAGGAGGGCACAAAGGACAACCGTTGTTCATACCTTGAGAGCTGCATCTCACTTGGTGATTATCTGGTCTCTTTTAAGCCCTTCTCTATAGGTTTTAGCTTCTGTAAATTCTCAGTCTCCTCATGTTATTCAGGACAGGGAAGACCCCCCCCCCCAGGTATCCATATCAGTGCAGGAAGATGAGACTCTTAATGGAGTTGGGGGCAGTGGGGAGATGGTACTGGCCTAGCTAATTTTCAGAAGGGGTCTCATATGAGGAATTATACATCACGCGTGTCCTGTGCTTTCTTGCAGGGTCTCCCATGGGATTGCTGGAACCTTGCTGAGTGAGATGGCACTGTGTGCAAAAAAGCGCCCCCCAGGTAAGAGCAGCAAAGAGTGGGTCTCTGGGACCATGACGAAAATGTCTGTTACCCTGACTTAGGGAGCCTTGGGAAGACGGACAGCTTGTGTGATTCTGAGAAAGGCAGAGTTAAAGCCACTAGGAGTCGCGGGGAGAAGGTAACCCAAGAGAGGAATTCCTCATTTCATCCTTGGGCTAGTTAGTGTTCAGCCGTGACTGCTAATCACCAGTCCCTTACTCAGAAGCACCTGCAGCTCCTACTGTTTGGCCTGGACTCTTAGGCTCTGTCCTCTTTTGCCTACCCACCGGAGTCCTCCTCGGTTTCCCGCGGAAGGAGGGGGGTGTACAATGAAAGCCGTTGCCCTGGACAACGCAGGCGGTCGGCTCTCCAACATTGGCTGGGGGAGAGGGCGGGGCCACGCTCTGGTTTTCGCCTACGCGGCACTGGCAGGCTTCAGCTCTGCAGTAGGAGCATGTGGGGCGGAGCCTGGGGCGTGGGTAGGGCGTTCCGGCCACTCAAAGCTCCACCTCCCTCCTCTGTCCTGGGATTCGGGAGTGGAGCTCCTGCAGAGCTGGTGGTCCCAGGCGCAGGTGGCCACGAGGATGGTTTGGGCTGCTGCGGGTGGCGTGTGCGCCCAGCGGCCGGGGCTCCCCTCTGCGTGGCTGCAGCTCTTGCGCCTTCCTGGGGGGCCGCCCCATAGGCGCCGCTGAGGTCAAGGACAGACAGTGCGCCCTCTTAAAAAACGGGATAATGACGGTCCCCAAGGAGATGCCCGAGAAGTGGGCCCGGGCCGGGGCGCCTCCATCTTGGAGCCAGAAGAAGCCCTCTTGGGGGACAGGTAACGGAAGGCAGTGTCTGGAAGCTCCCACATCCATGATTTCCCTACTCTGACCTCTGCATTCCTTGTCCTCAGCCTCCCTTTCCTTCCTCCCCACGCTCTTTGGGGGGAGCATTTTGGGAGCCGCCTCCTTTGCATGGTTCTTGGAAGTTAGGGTCTCAGTAGGAAAGGGGACCCTCTGAGGAAAGTTTCTGGTTGTCAAATGGCTCATTTGTCTGGTGACTCTGTGGCCTGGGGTTTGTTACTGCATTGTGCTTGTTGGGGAAAGAGGTCTGGAATATTAGGATTCTCTGTCAAATATGAGGTGGCTGGCTTACTGTGCAGCCAATTTAGTACCCCGTTTGAAGTCTGAAGAGGGACTCCTTCGTAGGACATCTCTTATTTTGAAATGCCCTGAAATCGGCACTTGCAGCTTGGGTCTTCAGGGTCTTTAAGTGCATCTAAATAAGGATCATTAGCAATGACATTTCCTTTTAAGGAAAATATCTGTCTTTGGTGGAAGGAAGATTGTAGTTGCATCTCATCTCCTCTTCATTTCTGCTCAGTCTGCATGACCCACATCTCTGACATACACACCCCCACACTTGAAGATGAGCTTTGCAATAGGATGATGTCATTGTCCACCAGTCAGAAACTGCTTAGGGTGACATGTGACAAGAGGCTCCTTTAGACACTGCACGTGGGTCTTGGATGCTGCAGCAGAGCAGTTCCAGGGCACTGTGACCCTCTGTCTTGGCCCCACCCACCATGATCCTCCCCAGATTAGGGTGAGGGCAGTGTCATGAGCAGGTTTGCAGTGGTCTCCACAAGGAAAGAGCTTTGTACCTTCAGCCACTACCCCTCGATCGTGATGATGGATGTATTATTAACAAGAGCAAAGGGACCTGGGCGGGGGGACCGGGTTCCGAGCGGAAGGCCTTGACAGTTGATAAGAACAGAGTTGTCCTGAACTGTGAGTGTGCCCAGCACTTGGGAGGTCATCCTGCATCACACAGTGAGACTTGGTCTCTCAAAGGGATGTGGGGGAGTAGTATGCAGGGCTGTGTGGTCTAAGCTGTTGACCACGAGACCAGAGCAAAGAGTTTATCAACAGCAAAGCTGTATTTGGAGGAATGAAGCAGTTGTTGTGTGGAACCCTCACAAAGACTGAATAGACCTGATTTAGTTTACTTCTGAGCACAGCCTTGTTCTGTTGCAGAAGAAGAGCGGAGAGCGCGGGCTAATGACCGTGAATACAACGAGAAATTCCAGTATGCGGTAAGTTTTCTCTCTTCCAGAGTTGGAAAAGAAGACTGTTAGAAGATCTGAGGCTGAGGCTGGTGGCTGGGGAGGCAGGGAAGCATCTCTGGCCAGTCCCAATCTACTGCTGGTCTCATTTTTTCAGGCTTTCTGTCACTGAAACAAAATACATTGGCCTGAAAAGACTGTTTTCCACCTTGTCTTCCCTGTCACACCCGGGTTACTGGCAAGGGAGTATGTGCAGAAGATTTGGGGAATATAAAAGAGGAGACAGCCCCGCCCCCTCAGTTTTCTCCTTTCCTGTTGCCATAGAGTAACTGCATCAAGACCTCCAAGTACAATATTCTCACCTTCCTGCCTGTCAACCTCTTTGAGCAGTTCCAGGAAGTTGCCAACACCTACTTCCTGTTCCTTCTCATTCTACAGGTAAGTGACCTCTCTTATATCTTCTGTAAGTCACAAAGCTGAGCAGAGGAAGGATTGGGGGCAAGAGCCTGTGGCAGGCCGGGGGCTTCAGCGGTGTGCTCTGCTCTCTGCAGCTGATTCCCCAGATCTCGTCCCTGTCCTGGTTCACCACCATCGTGCCTTTAGTTCTCGTGCTCACCATCACAGCTGTTAAAGATGCCACTGATGACTATGTGAGTGTTTACTGACTGCTTTCCCTTGTCATCTCCTCTCAGCCAGCCCTCTCCCCCGCCGCGTTTATTCAGTGCCATTCCTTGGTGACCTTGATGTCCCTTCTAGTCCAGCTGGATCTGCAGCACGCAGGCCAAGGGCCAGGCAGGGGCTGTAGGGAGGGAGTTGGTCTGTGGACAGCTGTTGTGCAGACTGTTCCGGGGATGCTCTGATCTAGTTCCAGGTTGGAGGAGAGAGGAGGTATCTCACTTTTCTTAGTTCTCTCACAGTTCCGCCACAAGAGTGATAACCAGGTGAATAACCGTCATTCTCAGGTGCTGATCAATGGAGTGTAAGTGACTGTGGAGACCAGGGTTAGGGGAGGAAGGAGGTTTCCATGGGAACCTTCATAGTTACTGATGGCCTCTGCTGTCTTCTCTTTGCCACAGCCTCCAACAGGAGCAATGGATGAATGTCTGTGTTGGTGATATTATCAAGCTAGAAAATAACCAGTTTGTGGCGGTAAGAGACAAGGTTCCTTTTTAGTCTGTGGGTTTATTTGTCCTCTTTGGTGGAAAGAGGGGATGATTCCTTCCTGGTTTTCTGTTACCTTTTAACACTTGTCATGTTAATATGGCTAGGACTAGTTTGTCATGCTTTTTAAATTCAAAACAAAAAGTACACCTCTCTTTTAGCCACAGTGGCATGGACTTTTAATTCCAGAACAGAGGCAAAGACAGAGACAAGTCTAGCCTGGTCTACATAATAAATTTCAGACCAAACAAGATTATATACATTGAGAGACACTGTCTCAGAACAGCCCCAAATTAAACTAACCCTCCTCTGCTTACTGGAGGTGGTTAGCAGTAAGAACCCACCAACAGCAGAGGTTTGTGTGTGTGGGTTCTCATCAGGCTTTCTGTGTAGGCGGATCTCCTCCTCCTTTGCAGCAGTGAGCCCCATGGGCTGTGTTACATAGAGACCGCGGAACTGGATGGGTGAGTGGTATGCTTGCTCTCAGTAACCTTTTTCCTGTTACATTAGGGGTAAAAGATGTTTTGAAGGAGGTTCCCAGGCCTGGGTTCTCTACCTTTTAGAAAGTTGAGGAATAAGAAAGGCTGTGGATATGTCGAACTTTAAAGGGCAAGCTGTTGAGCGTCAGGTGCTCAAGGATTGATCTAGCTGCCAGAAGAGACCAGGACTTACAGGGTATTTATTGTTCTTCCAGAGAGACAAACATGAAAGTGCGCCAGGCCATTCCAATCACCTCAGAGCTGGGGGACATCAGTAAGCTAGCCAAATTTGATGGTGAGTAGCCCTGGAGCAACTCTGGCTGGAGAAGGTGGGTCTGGGTTTAAGTCCGTATCGTATCTTTCCTTTTGGCTTCTGCTGGTTGTGATTGTACAGGTCTCTGGACATTTTTGGGAGGGACATGTCTGGAATAGCTTTTGGACTGATGGTTATTTCAAGTGGGCTTCATGGCCGATGGTGTACTGAGAAGTTCAGGGCATCCCTCTTGCTTATGAGCTAAGAACAGTGGTTATCTTCCTTATAACAAGCCAGTCTGTGTAGATGTGCATGAGAAGTCAGCCTTCTCTCTCCCAAGGTGTCCCTTCCTCATGCAGCCATATGAGCTGACAGTTCACTTACACACGTGGAACCCCAAGTAAGTGTGAACCTCTAAAATCTCTGCAACATGCCCTCTTGCCTGTTAAATATGTGAGTTTGTTCTATAATAGTCTTGCTAAGATCTAGGCCTTCTTCTGTAGACCAGGCTGGCTTAGAACTCACAGAGATCTGCCTGCTTCTGTCCTCCGAACATTGGGACCCTAGGTGTCTGGCCATCATAAGTGTCTTACCACCACATAAGGAATTTGCCTCGTCTTCTTTAGTAACTGAGTGTTTCGTAGGTTGGTACTGTTCAGCCACTCCTTGTCCATTTAGTCTTTTGTTCCAGGGATGCATTGTGACCTGTTCTGTATGTGGAATAGTCTCAGGTTTGTGATTTTTGGGGAGCCGAGGCAATGGATCAGTCTTTGCAGTTCCTACTGCACACTCAGGCTTGAGGACCTGAGCTCAGATGCCCAGCACCCACATTAAAAGCCAGAATGGTGGCACACCTGCAGTCCCAGCGTCAGGAGGCAGACACAGGATGCTTTTCAGGGTTTGCTGGTCCTCTAGGCTGGCCAGTCAGTGAGCTACAGGTTCAGTAAGAGAGAGACCCTGTCCCAGAAAGTAAAGTGGAGGATGGTGAGGTTGTGCAGTGGGTTAGGATGTTTGCTGCTGCTGGAGTTGCATTTCAGGGACGGAAACAATGAATCTTGCAAAGTGTCCTCTGACCTCTATCGAGGTCATACACGCATGTGCATATGTGCATACATGCACATGACCTTGGTGCATGTATGTTCACACGTGCTTGTGCATGTACATGCAGACACACATATAAATTAATGTAATAGAAAAGAGAAAGCAGGAACCATAGAGGAAGAAACGTCGTGTTGACTTTGTCCCCCACATACATGTGTGGGTGGGCATATGCATGTATCACTCACTCACGCATGCATGCACGCATGTACATGGTATTTTGGGATCTGTGTATATATATAAACCTAGGGCCTAGGTAAGTGCTCTTCCACTGACCTACATCCCTAGCATGAATATGTGAATTTGAATGTCTGTCCACACCAGCCTCTTAAGCCCTGGAGCTCTGACTGTCCTCCCTGCCCTCACGAGTCCTGGATTACAGGCAGGCACTGCCATGCCCAGTATGTGTGCCATTAGGTATTGAACCTGGGGCTGCAGTGCCTATTCTGTTTTCTAGGTCCTTCCAGCAGTATGTCATCAGCCATGTCTTTACAGCACCCCCTTCCCTGCCACACATACAACTACTTTTTCAACTAAAACCTTCTTCCTGTGCAAGGGTCTTAGTATGGAAGAATGTTTTGATCAGGCTGTCCTCACACCCAGGAACCCCACCTGCCTCTGCCTCCTCAGTGCTACGATTAAAGGTGTGCGCCACGAAGTCTGAATATTAAATTTTTTAAAATTTTTTTTAATATTTATTTTTATTTTATGTGAATTGGTGTTTTGCCTGCATGTATAACTGTGTAAGGGTGTCAGATCTTGGAATTACAGACAGTTGTTAGCTGCCATGTGGATGCTGGGAATCAAACTCAGGTCTTCCAGAAGAACAGTCTGTGCTCTTAACCACTGAGCCATCTCTCCAGCCTCTGAATATTAAATTTTTAAAAATTGTATTATTTTCAGATTTGTGTGTGTGTGTGTGTGTGTGTGTGCGTGCGCGTGTGCGTGCGTGCGCAGATGCCTGAAGAAACCAGAAGAGGATATCTGATCCCATGAATCTGGAGTAATAGGTAGTTATGAGTTACCCAAGGATTCTGGGAAATAAACTCTGGTCCTGGGGAGGAACAGGAAGTACCCTTAACCACTGAGCCTCTCCCAGCCCTGTAACTACCTTTTCTTTGTCTTTATGGGATTGAGCTCTGAGTAGTGGCGCTTGTGCCCATCCAGGTGAAGTGATCTGTGAACCTCCCAACAACAAGCTAGACAAGTTCAGTGGTACCCTGTACTGGAAGGAGAGCAAATTCCCCCTGAGCAACCAGAACATGCTACTTCGAGGCTGTGTGCTGAGAAATACCGAGTGGTGCTTCGGGCTGGTCATCTTTGCTGGTGAGCCTCCTGGCATCCCTCCTGGGGCTGGTAGAACACCTGCATCAGGGGCTACAGCCTCTTCTCCACCTCATGCTTCTGTTCCGATGGCACTCCGATTTATTTGTTTTCCCATTCTTTTCAAGGTCCTGACACCAAGCTGATGCAGAACAGTGGTAGAACAAAGTTCAAGAGAACGAGTATTGACCGTCTGATGAACACGCTGGTCCTCTGGGTAAGCCCCCTAGCTGCTTTCCCAGAAGCTCTCCTGATAGGGCCTTCTGCCCCCTTGGCTCTTCTCTGGGCAGCAGTCAGGCATGGCTCAAGGGCAGTGCTTATATCAGACTCCATTCAGACTTGGAAGACTTATTTTTAAAAGCCTTAGGAACATGCATGAATCAACAACTTAAAGAAAGCTAAATAAACCACTGCTCTGTGGGCTTGGTTAGGGTAGCATCTTAATATGCATGTGACCTGTTTGCTTTTGCCAGGGACAAGGAGGCCTTCATGGGGATGGAGTCAGAGTTAAAAGAAAAATTTCCAAGAGGAGGATGGGTAGCAGGATTCCTCCCTAGCTTCTAAGAATGAAGGACCCCAGGGGGAAGGTTTCCTGTGCTTGTTTTGGCAATTTCTGAGCCCTTTGCCTGTTTGTCTAGAACTGGATTTCCTTCTTGGGCTTTTCATCCCTGTTTTGTACCCGTTCTGCCAGTTGCTGCTTCCAACATGCCAGCTACTTTAGCTTTAAAGGGTTTACAGAAACCCAGACTGAAGTAGAGTTAATTCCTCATACACAGGCTCTTCTCGCCCCCTGGTGGCCACTGGTCAGAATGACACCTGCTTTTCAGGCCTGCAACATGGGTGCGCTTTGGGAAACTAGGCAGTGCTCTCTCCATTCTCTCTCTGTTCTCTTTCTTGCTCAGGTAGAGTCTTGATCTGTAGCCCAGACTGATCTTGAACTCAAGATCTTCTTTTTTTTTTAAACTTTATTTATTTATTATTTATTTATTTATTTACCTTGGTGTTTGCCTGGAACTGGAACTACAGACAGTTGTTAGCTGCCATGTCGGTGCTGGGAATCGAACCCGGGTCCTCTGGAAGAGCAGAGGGTGCTCTTAACCGCTGAGCCATCTCTCCAGCCCCGAACTCAAGATCTTCTTAAACCAAGCCTGGTGGCTTACACCTGTATATCAGAATTTGGAAGGCTGAGGCAGGAGGATTGGCACAGGTTTGAAGCCAGCCTTGTGAGAAGAGGCCTTAGAATATAACTTAGTAGTAGATTGTCCAGAAGGCACAAGGCTCTGGTTTTAGTGCCCAAGAAGAAAACACAAAGGCATTCTATACAATAAGCACATTAGAATGTTCTGTTGGCCTGTGGGCTAGCACAGGCAGATAGGTTTTTAATTGTCAGAAGTAGCTATATAATGTCTTCCTTTGAGGACATTAGGAGTTCCAGATTGGGGGTATTTAATGTCTCAGCTTCCCTGTCGTATAGATGAGAACATGTTCAGAGAGAGAACTGCGTGCCACACTGGCAGATGAGCACCTGCCGCCATCATGGTCCCTTATAGTAGAGAAGCATGAAGGTACTTCAGCTTCTAAAGGCCCGCCACAGCAGTAGAGCCTCTTCAGAGAAAACTCCCCTTCCTCAGCTGTGCTTTTCATCCCTCCTCAGATTTTTGGATTCCTGGTCTGCATGGGGGTGATCCTGGCCATTGGCAACGCCATCTGGGAACATGAAGTTGGGACACGCTTCCAGGTCTACCTGCCCTGGGATGAGGCAGTGGACAGTGCCTTCTTCTCTGGCTTCCTCTCCTTCTGGTCCTATATCATTATTCTCAACACCGTTGTGCCCATCTCGCTGTATGTCAGGTATGTGCTTTCTCTGCCCGTGGTGCTCTCCGGGAAGCTCAGGTGGTTTCTCTGCTGACTCCTCCAGGAAGATGAAACTCTTAACAAGAAATACGGAGTCCTTTCTATACTGTGACCATCTTATGTTACTTGTTTATTTTTTACCAAAGTTTCCTGTAGAACCGTATTGATTTATCAGCACCACATGCTATTGCCCATCTGGGAAGGAAGTACAGAGATGAAGGAAACCTTGATCTCCTTCCCTTGTAGAGTTTCAGTCTGATAGAGAAGGAAACCCTTAAACATGTCACAGACTAGAAGTTGTTCTAGTAGCGTCTTCTGTGGAGAGCTGGGGCTGCTGAACTGTGTAGGTTATCTCTGCTCTCAGAGTAGCAGATTGGCTGACCCGGGACTAGAACCAGTGCCAGCCCCACAGGGAGCATGTGATAGGTGCCAGGTTCTTGAGAGCAAGAAGGGCGTTGCTCGGAGCAGTTAGCTATACTTCTCAGATGCAGAGATGGAAGCTTGGGGGTGTGTGTGGGAGGGCTGGAGAGAAGGAGAGGGAGAGGCCGGCCGGAAACAAGGACAGGCAGATGAGAAGCTGGGCTGGTGTAGGAAGTTAGGCACGTCAGCCATGAGCGAGGAGCATGGGGAGAGGTCTGGATCACTAAGGGTCTTTAGTCTCTGTCTGCAGACCTTCAGGAATGGGCTTTGGGAACACCTGACGCCTGTGATCTAAAGTCCTCAGGAAGGGCTTCTGAGTGTATGGTGTGGGCCTCAGGTTAGCCCAGTTACTCAGAACCTCACATGCTGTCTGTTTTCCCTTCCCACGGTGATGCCTATGTCCCTTTCTTCATAACAGCGTTTTGATAGAAGACACTGAATTGGAAAATAAATTATGCCTGGTGGTGGTGGTGCATGCTTTTAATCCCAGCACTTGGGAGGCAGAGACAGGTGGATCTCTATGAGTTCCAGGCCAGCCTGGTTCTACAAAGCAAGTTCCAGAAAAGCCAGGGCTACACAGAAAAGCCTGTCTAAAAGAAAAGGTTAAACTAACTCTTTCGGGGCTGGAGAGATGGCTCAGTGGTTAAGAGCACTGGTTGTTCTTCCAGAGTTCTATTCCCAGCAACCACATGGTGGCTCCCAACCATCTGTAATAAGATCTGATGCCCTCTTCTGGTGTGCAAGCAAAACACTCTATACATAATAAATCTTTAAAGAACAAAAAACCAAAACCCTAACTCTTTGAGTCTGGCCTGGTCCCTTATGCCTGCATTCACAGCACATGGGAAGGCTGACTGAGGCAGGGGATTGCCACAGGACTGAAGTCAGCCTTGACTCCAAAATGAGATCCAGCCACCACCCACCACTCCCTCCAACCCCAAAAGAAAAAAAAACGGCAACAACAAATCCCTTTGCAAGTATTGAGTACTGTACCTAACACTGCCTTGATCACTTTGCTTCTTTGCTGTTATTTAAATGTTTTGTTTATGACCTAATTTTGGTTTCCCACTTTTGTGCTTCGCTCTGCCAGCTTTGTGTCTAAGTTCACTTGGAGCTTTTGGTGGCTGCCTAAGGGAATGTTTTCTGAGCTGCATCAGCATTCAGGTCTGGGGGAGGTAGAAGTAGGTTGATGAGCTGCCTGGGGAACGGCCATGAAAGCATTTCTAGTTATCTCATTTTTTGCCCAGTAATAGAATCCTGATAGAGTCCTCGGTCATGTTGAAACAGGGTTTCAGATGTGTGGCCCACTGCTTGGCCATCCTGGACCCAAACACAGGGCTCTTCTCTGGGGATATTAACATCCCATATCCTAAAAGTAATGATTAGTTGAAAGTCGCTTGCCCATGCGTACAGCATTGGGAGTTCTCTACGTCTTAGGCCTCTGCTTCCCTGTGAAGCCCTTCCTGTGTGGGGCACTGAGGGATGACCGGGCTTTCCCCAGTATGCTCTCGTGGAGCTGCTTTGTGCTGCCTCAGCATGCACACCACCCTCATTATCTCTCTCTTTTCTCTCCCTTGCCTCTTGCACTTTCTCTTATTTTTCCTCTGCATGGTTTCTGTATTTAGTTCCGAGGTAAGAACTGGCCGAGTGCCTTGTGTGCAGTTCAGTTCCTCTCCCTTCTCCACCTGTGCCGTCCGTCCCGCCTGCCCAGAGCCTTTGCACCTTATGGAGAGCATCAGGAGGGTCGAGTTGGGAGTCCTTTATCAGGTTTCCCTGCCCCTTCCCAGCCAGGTTCCCTGCCCAGGTGTCTTCTCCATCCTGTTCTTCCCCAGGCCAAGCGCCTACAGCCAAGGCCTGTGTGGGTGGGATATTTCCTGCCCTTCCTGCTTCCAGACGTTACCTCCTGTCCCCTATGTAGTGTGGAAGTCATCCGTTTGGGCCACAGCTACTTCATCAACTGGGACAAGAAGATGTTCTGTATGAAGAAGCGGACACCTGCCGAGGCCCGTACCACCACTCTGAACGAAGAGCTGGGCCAGGTGGAATACATCTTCTCTGATAAGACGGGCACCCTCACCCAGAACATCATGGTGTTCAACAAGTGCTCCATCAATGGCCACAGCTATGGTAAAGTGGCGCTGCGGGCACTGGGGCTCCCTCACTTGTCCTCACGCCGGGTTTTACTTCTTTGGGTCTGAGAGACTTTGAAAGGGTGTGTTCTGTATCCTGTGCCAGGAATTGTACTGAGAATCCCTTCCTTGCCGTCTCTTGGAGACTTTGCACTGATCTTAGCTATTGCACCAAAGGAATGCCTTGGCTATTGGAAATGAGCCCCAAGACACTGGCCTCTGGGCATCTTGGCCAGGGTAGATGGAATACAGGCGTCTCTGATGTTGTGAGGGTTCCCTGTGAATTTGGAATGTAACTGCAGTCTTACTGTTATGGGTCTGTCATAATGACCTTGAGGCTGAGCTACTGGGATATTGTGGGACTGGGTGTATGTAGTTGTGAGACCCTGCAGTAACTTCTTTGTATTTACATAAACCTTGTTGCCAGAGTATAAGGCTTTATCTGCTTTCTGGGCCTGGAAGGTGCCCGGAATTCCAGCAGACCTAGAGTGCTGGTACGGGCAGGTAGACAGTTGGAGCTACTGTTGTGGGAAGAGCTTCTGGGAGGTGGTTAGGATGGGCATCAGGAGGACTAGGTACTATGACCTTGTGGCCAGGTTCCTGGATTCTGTGACCCCGGGTACCTGTAGGATGAGTATGGTGGTATCTACAGGATGAATGAGCCTGGGTGTCCCAGACCTGTGGGTCTGCACTAGAGGCTTTTCCCTGCTGCTCTAGAGAGGCCCAGTGCTGACACGCTTTTTCTTGTGTTGGGTATTTGTAGGTGACGTGTTTGATGTCTTGGGACACAAAGCTGAACTGGGAGAGGTAAGGTCCAGTCTCCGTTCTTGCCAGTTAGATACAGTCTGGGCATCTGACAAGCAACAGCTGTCAGAGATGGGAGCAGTGTGGAAGGTACTGGAGAAGTGGATGCTTAAAGGAGAGCTGAAGCAGGGTGGGAATTGTTGGACGAGGCACAGTGCACCCCTGTAATCTCAGCACTGGGAAGGCTGCGGCTGGAGCACCACAACTCCGATGCAAGCCTGGCTAATAGAGAGAGTTCAGGCCACACGATACCTTGTTTCAAAGAAATGGGAACAAATGAAAATAAATAAAGCCCAGCCAGACTTTTGAGACCCAAGGTAGCCAGGATCTTGGGCTCCTCCATTGGAGTGGGAGGGTGGCACAGTCATTTTCTGGGGTGTAGCCTGGCAGCTCAAGAGTCGTCTTGCTTATTCCAGAGACCAGCACCTGTGGACTTCTCCTTTAATCCTCTGGCTGACAAGAAATTCTTATTCTGGGACCCAAGCCTCTTGGAGGCTGTCAAGACGGGGGACCCGCACACACATGAGTTCTTCCGTCTTCTCTCCCTGTGTCATACTGTTATGTCAGAAGAAAAGAACGAGGGTGAGCTGAGGGACATCCATTCATGCTCCTGGGTGCTGCTGCCCTGCCATACTGCCCTTTTGGGTCTTCCCCAAGGCAGGTGGCTAGATGGTGACCCTGCACACGCTCCTTTTCCCCACCAGGAGAGCTGTACTACAAAGCTCAATCTCCAGATGAAGGGGCTCTGGTCACAGCAGCCAGGAACTTTGGTTTTGTGTTCCGTTCTCGTACCCCTAAAACAATCACTGTCCATGAGCTCGGTACAGCCATCACCTACCAGCTGCTGGCCATCCTGGACTTCAACAACATTCGCAAACGGATGTCAGTCATAGGTAAGGCAGTAATACTAGGGAGCTCAGGGGACTTGGGGCAACAGAGAGGCCCGGCTAGGAAGGCATGCTGGAGGACTCTTGATACATTTAGTTTGGATTCTTTCCCCTTGTGCCATTCACAGTGCGGAATCCAGAGGGGAAGATCCGACTCTACTGCAAGGGGGCTGACACCATCCTTCTAGACAGACTCCACCCTTCCCCGCAGGAGCTGCTTAACAGCACCACTGACCACCTGAATGTAGGTGTGCTGGCCTGGGCCTGCCTTCTTCAGTTCTCAGCATTGTGGGGTGGCAACGGCATGTTTTCCTTGCTTATTTATTTAAAATGACTTGTTTATTTTTGTTTATGTACCTTGGTATTTTGTGTATATTTCTTTTTTTAATATTTATTTTTATTTTTTATGTGAATTGGTGTTTTGCCTGCATGTATAACTGTATAAGGGTGTCAGATCTTGAAATTACAGACAGTTGTTAGCTGCCATGTGGTTGCTGGGAATTGAACTCAGGTCCTCTGGAAGAATAGTCAGTGCTTTTAACTACTGAGCCATCTCTCCAGCCCCAAACTTTTTTTTTTTTTAAGATTTATTTATTCATGTATATGAGTACTGTCATCATGCACACCAGGAGGAATCTGATTCCACTATAGATGGTTCTGAGCCACCATGTGGTTGCTGGGAATTGAACTCAGGACCTCTAGAAGAGCAGTTAAGTGTTGTTAACCACTGAGCCATCTCTCCAGCCCGTATACTTCTATCTGTGCAAGGGTGTCGGATTCCTCAGAACTGGAGTTACAGGTAGTTGTGAGCTGCCATGTGGGTGCTAAGAATTGAACCTGGGTCCTCTGGAAGAGCAGCCAGTGCTCTTAACTGCTAAACTATCTCTCCAGTTCCATGTTGTCCTTTTTAAAATAAAAGTATGTGTGTATGTGTGTGTTTATGTGTATGTATATATGTTGTAGTTGATATATGTGCACATGCCACAGTGTACATGTAGAGGTCGGAAAACACCTTGAAGGAATTGGTGCCTTTTTATCATATTAGCATTAATCTCACATCTTCAAGCTTGGTAGGTAGCAGGCACCCTTATTCGCTGAGCCATCTCACCAGCCCATGAGTGAGTATGAATTTGGGTTATATGTGAAGAAGACTCTGAGCCAAATATCGGGGGGGGGGAGGCTGAAGTATCAGTGGGAGGAGGCACCACAGCCAGTTCTCACCCAGCTGTCTGCAACTTCCTCAGCCTCCACCTGGTCCCTTCTGCCAGTCGTTCTGCTTGTGTGGTTCCTCAAGCCCTTATATACCCTGTCCCATCCAGATTAGGACTAAAAGCGTGTTGTAGCCTTGATCTCACAGAAACGAAGAAGTTCAGTCTCTGGAGTTATGGGATAAAGGATGTTGGTCACCACTCCTGGCTTCCCTGTGCTGGGATTAAAGGTGTGTGTGATTGACTCAGCTGTTTATCCTTGTACTCAAGGATTTCCTGCCTAGGATTTGACTGTGTACTCTCTCTGATATCCCAGGATTTATTAAATATCTAACATATATCCAAACATGAGGTACTCTTGGTGTTTTGAGACAGAGTTTCTCTTTGTAACAGCCCTGGCTGTTCCAGAACTCTCTTGTATACCAGGCTGGCCTCAAACTCACAGATCCACCTGCCTCTGTTCCCCCTCCCTCCCCCCAGCACTGGGATTAAAGGCATTGCCACCCCTGTCCCCCACAATGTCCTTTTTGTTGTTTTATTGAACACATTTAAGATCTTGGTAGACACTGAATACATTTAAGGCTTCTGTAGTTTGCTCCCTCCCTCCCTCCCTCCCTCCGTCCCTCCCTCCCTTCCTTTGTGGTGAGAATACTTAAATCAGCCAGGCCTGATAATGCATTATGCCTGTGATCCCAATAGGATCAGGAGGATGAGGACTTTGGGGCTAGCCTGGTTTACATGAGACTTTGTCTCAACAAACCAACCAGGAAGATACTGAAGTGGCTCCTCAGGTAAAGGCACTTGAGGCTGATCCTAATGATGTGAGTTTGATCCCAGAACTTGTATATAAACTTCTTTAGACCTTTCCATATATGCACACACACATTCCAGACACAAATAACAAAATAATGTGAAATGTTTTTTTAAAATCCAACTGAAGATTATCTAACCTGTTTGTTGAGATTTGAGTGGCAGGCATGTTGCTGTGTCTTCTAGAATTTGTTGCATTTGCCTTTCTCAACACTTCCTCCAGGAGTATGCAGGGGATGGACTGAGGACCCTGGTGCTGGCCTACAAGGACCTGGATGAAGAATACTATGAGGAATGGGCCAGGAGACGTCTACAGGCCAGCCTGGCCCCAGACAGCCGAGAGGACAGGCTGGCCAGCATCTATGAAGAGGTTGAGAGTGACATGATGCTGCTGGGTGCCACAGCCATTGAGGACAAGCTTCAGCAGGGAGTTCCAGAGACCATTGCCCTCCTGACCCTGGCCAACATTAAGATTTGGGTGCTAACTGGAGATAAGCAAGGTGAGAGGGCCTAGCAGGGCAGAATTGGTAGCAGCTGGGTGCTATGTGCCTTGTGTGGAGCTGGACCACCGGGTGGAGAAGCGTGCGGAGCCTGCTGCCTGCCTGCTGCCTGCCTGCTGCCTGCCTGCTGCCTGTCTGCTG
>PVIH01019899.1:0-34074 GCA_004025045.1 Sigmodon hispidus
CTTTTTTTCTTGTTTGTTTGTTTAGAGACCACTAGTGAGTGAGTACATCCCCTGCTTATCTCTCTGAGTTTGTGAGACTTCGCTCAGGAGGATATTCTCCAAATCCATCCATTTGCCTGTGAATTTTAGGATATCATTTTTTCTTATTGCTGCGTAGTATTCCATTGTGTAGATGTAACACAGTTTGTTAATCCATTCTTCAGTTGAGGGACATGTAGGTTGTTTCCAGGTTCTTGCTATTACAAATAATGCTGCTATGAACATAGTTGAGCTAATACCTTTGGAGTGTGAATGAGCCTCTTTAGGGTATATACCCAGTCCCAAAACATTCAATGGAAAAAAGATAGTATATTTAACAAATGGTGTTGGCATAACTGGAAGGAAGTGTGTAGAAAAATGCAAATAGATCCGAGCCCGTCACCCTGCACAAAACTCAAATCCAAGTGGATCAAAGACCTCAACTTAACCCCAACCACTTTGAACTTGATAGAAAAGAAAGTGGGAAATACACTTCTACAAATTGGCACAGGCCACCACTTCCTAAATATAACACCAGTGGCACAGGCACTAAGAACAACAATTAATAAGTGGGATCTCCTGAAACTGGGAAGCTTCTGCAAAGCCAAGGACACTGTCAATAGGACAAAACGACAGCCTACAGAATGGGAAAAGATTTTCACCAACCCTACAAGTGACAGAGGACTGATCTCTAAGGTATATAAAAAGCTCAAGAATTTAGATCCCAAAACCTTGAATAACCCTATCAAAAAATGGGGTTCAGATCTAAAAAGGGAATTCTCAGCAGGGGACGAAGTTTCAAATCCCTCGTCCTTGTCTGATGACACAATTTGCCCTGGAGATGGGACCCAGATGGCAGGGCCTAGAGCCTTCTTTGACCTTTCTCTGTAATATGTGTGAAACTATTTTATACCTTGATCATGCCAGATGTTTCCCTGGGAATGTAGGAACAAACAGGAAGTGAAACTTTATTTTAATAAATTTTTTCCTGACATAAGTATGTGATGTCCATCCAGAGCCTTTTTGATTGATTAGTTTCAAGTCTATTTTGCTAGATATTAGGATAGCTATTCCAGTTTGTTTTATAGGTCCATTTAATTGAAAAGTCTTTTTCTAACTCTTTACTCTTTGGTAATGTAGATCTTTAAATTTGAAATGTTATTCTTGTATGCAGCGCAAGGATGAATTTTCTTTTTCTATTTATTCTGTTAGCCTGTGTCATTTTGTAGGTGAATTAAGTTGATTAAAATTAAGAAATATTAATGACCAGTGATTGCTAATTCCTGCTATTTTTGGTGGTAATATGTGTGTATATTTCTTTTCTTCAGGTTTTATTCTGTGGGATTATCTATTGTTTATGGTTTTGTGGTTGTATCTAACTTCCTTAGGATGTAGATTTTCTTTTAGCACTTTCCGTAGAGTGGGATTTGTGAATAGATATTGTTTAAATCTGTTTTTGTCATGGAATATCTTGTTTATTCCATTCATGGTGAATGAAGGTTTTTCTTGGTAATGTATTCTGAGATAGTGTCTGTGGTCTTTTAGTATCTATATAACATCTGTGTATGACATTCTTAATTTTAGTCTTCACTGAGATATTAGGTGTTATTATGATGTGTCTCCCCTTATAATTTACTTGGCCTTTTTCCTTTGCAGCTCTTAATATCTTTTTCATTCTGTATATTTAGTGTCCTGATTATTATGTGGCAAGTGACCTTATTTGTTGGGTCTAGTCTATTTGGTGTTTTGTAAACTTCTTGTATCTTCATAGGAGTTTTTTTTTTGTTTGTTTTTACATTGGGAATGTTTTCTTCTATAATTTTGTGACTATATTTCCAGTGCCTTTGAACTGTTATTGTTCTTCTTTTATTTTTATTATTTTTTGGTGTCCCATATTTTCTCAATGTTTTATGTTCTGACTTTTTTCTCTTTTGTGTTTTATTAAACTGTTGTATACATTTTCTCCATTATAATTTCCATGCCAGGAATTCTTTGTTCCATGTCTTGTATTCAGTTGGTTATTCTTGCATCTGCAATTCATGTTTGTTTACACAGATATTTTTATTTCTAGCTCCTTTCAGTGTCTGTCTTTCCTATTTCTTCTTTTATAATTTTCAAATCTAGAGCTAGTTTCTGTACTAATTTGATTGCTTTTTTCCCTAAATTTCTTAGCTTTTTTTAAAGAGACTGATTGCTTTCAATTTTTTGTCTTTCCTCTATTTCTCTAAGGAAATTTTAAAAATTTCATCTTTAAAGGCTTCTATAATTTTCATAATGTTGTTTCCTTCTGCTTCTTCTACATTGGAATGTTCACGTTTTGCTGTTGTAGAACCTCGAGATTCTGACGATGCCATATTTTTATTTATGTTGTTGAATGTATTCTTGTACTGATGTATACCCTCTCTTCCTCAAACTGGTGCAGGATTTGTCTGTGTCTCAGGGAGCTTTTCTTAGTCTAATCTGAGCTCTTAGTCTAGTTGGTGGTGTTGTATTCTGTGTCTCAGATATTTGTTCTTGATTCACTAGGACCTAACTGATTCTGTGTCTCTGGGAGCCTCTTGGTGTAAAA
Organism: Sigmodon hispidus; assembly: GCA_004025045.1. Taxonomy (NCBI): domain Eukaryota; kingdom Metazoa; phylum Chordata; class Mammalia; order Rodentia; family Cricetidae; genus Sigmodon; species Sigmodon hispidus. The sequence goes on from PVIH01019899.1 coordinate 2,588, forward strand.
GGACCTGTGTCTCAGAAAGTAACTGAGATTGCAGGGTATTTGGTAGGTTTAGGGGATAAGGTAGGACTTGCAGATTTCAGGGTAAGTCTGAACTTCCCAGACTACTAAGATTGACATATTCATTTGCCAGCACATGAAAACACCATACACATCTGCAATAAACTTCCAGGTCACCATGATTATGGAATCCTGGTACTTGTGGCAGGAGACCCTATTGGGATTATAAAATCTCATGGTCCTCCATGACTGAGGATGCTTTTCATGAATATTTTTATCTTTATACCTGCAGTGTATTTGCTGAGTCTGTTGACCTGGATGCTTCATGGATCAAGGGGGTTTTAAAACAAACTCATAACTTGTTTCCTTCAGGCTATTTCTTTTTGTGCTAATACCATACTCATTTTTATTACTATAGCTCCATAGAACAATTTGAGATCTGGGAGGGTGATGAGAAAATCTTTCAGCCATTACCTTTCAGGACTTTTAGCTATAGTATCCTGTTTATTTATTTCTATATGAAGCTGAAAATTGTTTAAATTTCTGTGGACAAATGAGTTGGGAGCTGGACCACTCATGGCCAGCATTGTCTCTGGTGGAGCAGAGTTCTTTCCTCTAGTTAGGGACATGTCTTCTGGCCTGCTACAATAAAACTCTTAAAAGAGTATACTATAACTAATGGCTATGAGTGATAGTCATGCCTCTTGTGTAGCAACCACAAAAACTGTTCTGGGTAAGCATGTGAATGATTCGACCTTTTGCTTCCAGGATCTCCTTAATTAATATTCAAACTGAAAGCATATCATTCTAAAATTTCTCATGGGATCATCATATGTTCTACAAAGCTTTTATAACACTGTATCCTGTATTATTATGTCAGCTGAACAAAACACGCCTAAACTTTGAAAACTAAAACTGTTATTTTGACAAATGGAAAATATTTAAAAATTAAATGTTCATTTCAGTACTTTTTAATAGATCCATTTTCATTTGTATGAACATTTCCTTGTAGTGTTATCTGAAATGAGATCAGTGTCCTGAAATTTTTCTGTACCAGGCAGTTGTATAAATGTAAAGAACACTATTTTAGTTCACAAGACAAGTGAATAGCCACATCATGAGCCATTAGCAAACAGATGAGGGGCTATGCGTTAGCCAGATAGAGCACTTGATCCAAAACAAGGCTCAAATTATGACTGAGGATTCTGGGACATAAACCATTTATGTTCTCATTTTCTTTAGTCTATTTACCATTTAGTTACATAAAAGTACATACATACAATAAGGACAACATGTTAAATATTATTATACTGCACTTAGACCTCAATACTAAGAAACACAAATTATATCTCAGGAAGGTCATTGCACACAACGTGAATTGATAAAACACTTTCAAAATTACATAAAGACATTAATTTTGCAGTTACACTGATCATTAATCAAACAAATAAGCTGATTTATCAGTTGTACCTATTCATTCAGTCATATTTATCTTACAATGTTTATGTCAACATTATGTCAATATTTATGTCAGCAAGGACCAGGCTAATGAGAGGAGATTAATGAACCTTATGCACCATGGCATTAGCGTAGAGCGTATGACTTCTGTCCTCCATAAATGTGCTGGGGTATGTGCCAGTCACAAGGTTAATCTGTCCCTGAACTTAAGCTTGTTATAAGCAATGACAAATGTTGGAATAGGAGAAAAGTGTCATGTTTCTCCTATTAATGCATGGCTATACAGGGCATAAAAACATGCTTCAGCAGCATTATAAATATGCATTCTATGCCCTGAAGTAAACTTAAAAACATAGGATTATTCTGATATAGATTTATATCATACCTTATTATATACCTAATAGGATTCTTTTTAAATATACTGTTTACAACCATGATAGTAAATAATATAAAATGCTATTAAATACTAATCAAAATAAAACAAAGCACATTTAATTAGACATAGCAAACATTAATGAACAGTATTAGAAATAAGTTATTAAATTGTGTTAAATGTTAGTATTAATTTTAAAATTGTGCCTATTAGGGTATATGTATGAAGACATCTTTGTATTACTTATTCCAGATATTTTACTAACATTTAGCAGTGGCCAAGTTCAACACCAACTACTTGAAAATTTATTTGTATTTTAAACAATAACTGCTTCTTTTATACTCAAGAATACACAGTATTTGTTGAGTTATGGATATGGAAAAAGAAAATGCCAGTTATAACTACATGCTATTTATAAGTGCATATCCAGTAAGAAAAAGATCACACAAACACAAACACACACAAGTACACAAACATACACATGCATCCTTCACTTCTCTAATAACAGATCTTATATTGCTATACTTAGTAATATGGATACTCACTGTGGAATTGTAGATACATTATATCACTCATATCAGATATTAGAGTTAAGTTTTATTATTGATAAATATTTTTGATTAATGCATGTTTTTTTACTTTAGTTTGTAATTTTTCATCTTGTGAGTTAGAATTACTTCCAAGTATTCAAGTGGATGCATCAGGACCTAGAATAAATGCTTAGTTGATGAAGGCATTAGACAAAATGGCAGTCTCTTGCCCAATGCTTAGCTTTGCCACAGTCAAAAAAAACTCTATATGGAGATTCTTCAATTCCAATTATCTCCTTCTATGAAGTAAATTGATGCTGTCAGTAACAGATATATCTCACTGTCATAAAAAACCTTATGTTATTTAAATATCATAAATGCCATATTCTGTATATCTCTTTAGTGTTATAAGGTCACCTATATATCTAATATGTATCTTTGTTTTATTTTGAAAACATATCTAGCATCATTACCAGTTTGATTGTTATAGATGACTAACCATTAACTTGCTCTTTAGGAATTATCCTAAACACTTTATAATAATAACTGTTTAGGACTGGAACATTACATTTTTAAATTAGCTGCATAAGCCTAATACTTCCATACTGGTGTACATATTTGAGATTAGTAGTTCCCTGTTAGAAGATTTAATAATCTACTTTTTATTTATCATGTATAAATTCCCCTCTCTCATTTTATTTTTATTAACTAGGAGAGGAAGGATAGAGGAAAAGAAAAAAACAAGCAAGAAACCAAGCAAGAAATCTTTTAATCTAACCTCCTTTGTTTAGTTTCCTTTCCTAACCATGAACAATAACAACTTGGAACTGACCACCCTAAACAATGACAAGCATCCATGATCTATTGAACAACCATAACCTATCCACCTTGCCTCTCTGGAATGTAGATGTCCTTTCCTACAATTATCTCTTGCTGTCTGGAGTGGTGACATCTTTAGGGGATCCTGAGGAAGTTAAGATAACCATAAAGTCCTGGGAAAGTTAGTTGTATCATTTGTTATAGAGTCTCTATGTAATGGGAAAAATGCATGACTTAACTGAAGTCCTGCCTGGAGTACTCTGTGAGGCTAGAGCATCTCAGCTAACCACTTTGAAGTTGTCCTGAGCAGTTTGTAGTCTAAAGCTGATGTTTGGGTGGTGTTTATCATCTTAATGGTGTTATAACAGTCCAAGTTGATTTGTCATTGCCCACCCTGCCATTTTTTTGGGGGGCTTCAACAGTTGGTTTTAGGATTAGTCATGATTCACTGCAAAAAACGTAAACATTGTAAATGCCATATACAGCAGATATGTATTAAAGGTAAAGGGACCACAGTCTATTAAGTATGCCTAGGGTACCCAAACTTAGTTCCTAGTTACTGACCTCAGACTCAACTCCCAAAACACATACAAAAAGTCAGATGATGCTTATTTCTAGAATTAATGAATACTTTATATGAGCATTCATGAAAGAAAGTATATATCTTATAGATTAGGAGCTAATTTATACCTTAAGAATTGTTATAAAGAGGCAAAATAAAACCAAAGAATTATAAGATTAATGGCAACAGAATAATCTCTTAATTTTAGTTGTCTGTCTCATTCCAGATGGCTCTCCTGAAATGAGACAGAGATTTTTAAATATTTTCTTTAACAAGCATGCTTGGAATTAAGGAACGCAACTGATATGCCTTATTTTTTATTTTTACTTTTATTTATTATTTGGTGATTTAAATTCACACACCCCATCAAACTCAGTTATCAGTCCTCTCAGTTTCATAACCACTCTTATGATCTCTCCATTTACAAGGAAGCCCATTCAAGCCACTCATTTACTTACTGGAGCATAGCTGTAGTAAGAAGTTTCTGGCCTGGATTTTCTGGCCTAGCCTCATGGTTCAGAAACACTCACAACCCTGCTGCCACTTAGCCCCAAATAATTACACAAAGGCTTATATTAATTTTATGCTGATTGACCTATAATGTTCTTTCTTTCTTTTTAATTATTTATTATGAATAAAGTCATATTTTTATATTCATGTATCCTCTTGTTCAGACTCTCTTCCCCTCCTGCCCCTCTCAGTAACATGCTCTTCTCCCCATCACTTGATCTCTTCACCAAAAAGGGCAGGAGGTCCCAAGATCCTAAGAAGGCTTAGTTCAGCATCCATTCCAGGCAGATCCACTATTCTCCCACAACAACATGACTGGAACAGGTGTTCCTCTGGAGGAAGTGGGGCCAAGGTGCCAGTCCAAGGTGTTTCAGATCCCAAGCTGTTCAGTGTTTGTAGTTTGCACTGTGGACATGCTTTGTTTTTTTGTTTAAAGTCCATTAATGAATGAGTACATCCCTTGCTTATTTATCTGGGTTTGTGATACCTCACTCAGGAGGATGTTCTCCAAATCATTACAATTTGCCTGAAAATTTTAGGATATCATTTTTTCTTACTGTTGAGTATTACTCAATTGTGTACATGTACCATAGTTTGTTAATTTATTCTTCAGTTGAGGGGCATCTAGGTTGTATCCAGGTTCTGTGTTATGAATAATGTTGAGCTAATAATGAATAATAGTTGAGCTAATGCATTTGGATTGCGAATGTGCATCTTTAGGATATATGCCCATTAGTGGTATTGCTGTATCTTTAGGGAGATTGATTCTTAGTTTTCTGAGAAACTGCCATACTGCATTCCAGAGTGGATTTTTTTTAATATGAATAAAGTCATATTTTCTATCCATGTATATCCTTATTCAAGGTTCCTTTCCCCTCCCAATCCCTAAGGTAACTGAACAAGCTTACCCTCCCACTAGCAATGGAGGATTGTTCAACTTACTCTGAAACATCTCTAGCATAGGCTGTCATCTGTGTCTTTTATCTTAGCCAATCTGACTGGTGTAAAGTAGTATCTTAAAGTTGTTTTGATTTGCATTTCTCTGATGGCTAAATATGTTCAGCATTTTTTCAAGTGCCTTTCAGGCATTTGTAATTCTTCTGCTGTAAATTCCTTTTTTAGTTCTGAACCCCATTTTTTGATTGGATTATTCAAGGTTTTGGGCTCTAGTTTCTTGAGTTCTGTATATATTTTAGAGATCAGTCCTCTATCACTTGTAGGGTTGGTGAAAATCTTTTCCCATTCTGTAGGCTGTCGTTTGTCTTGTTGCCTGTGTCCTGGTTTTACAGAAGCTTCTCAGTTTCAGGAGGTCCCATTTATTGATTATTGTTCTTACTGTCTGTCCCACTGGTGTTAAATTTAGGAAGTAGTGACCTGTGCCAATTCATTGGAGAGTATTTCCCACTTTATTTACAATCAAGTACAGTGTGGCTAGATACGTTGAAGTATTTGATCCACTTGGATTCGAGTTTTGTGCAGGGTGACAGGCTTGGATCTATTTGCATTTTTCAATGAACTACCATCAAGTGATGCCAACACCATTTTTAAAGATACTATCTTTTTTCCATTTCATATTTTGGGGCTCTTTGTCAAAGATCAGGTGTTCATAGGTTTTTGTTTTAATGCCGGAATCTTTGTACACAAGTCTGTTTTTATGCCAGTACCAGGTTGATTTTTTTTTTTTTACTGCAACTCTACAGTATAAATTGAAGTTGGGGATGGTGATGCCTCTTGAGGTTCTTTTGTTGAGCAAAATTGTTTAGGCAATCCTGGCTTTCCTGTTATTCCCGATGAAATTGAGTATTGTTCTTTCAAGGTCTGTAAAATATTGTGTTGGGATTTTGATGGGCAGTGCATTGAATCTGTAGATTGCCTTTGGTGGAATTGCCATTTTTACTATGTTGATCCTACCAATCCAGGAACATGGGAGAGCTTTCCATTTTCTGATATCCTCTTCAATTTCTTTCTTCAGTGATTTAAAATTATTGTCAAATAGGTCAGTTACTTCTTTGGTTATAGTTACTCCAAAGTTTTTAATACTATTTGCTGCTGCTATGAAGGGAAATGTTTCCTTTATTTCTTTTTCAACTCTTCTATCTTTAGTGTATAGAAGGGCTACTGATTTCTTTGAGTTAATCTTGTATCCTGCTACATTGCTGAAGGTATTTATCAGCTGTAGGAATTCCCTGGTAGAAATTTGTGGGTCACTTATGTATACAATCATATCATCTGCAAATAGAGATAGCTTCACTTCTTCTTTTCCAATTTGTATCCCCTTAATCTCTTTTCGTTCTCTTATTGCTTTAGCTAAAACGTTGAGAACTATATTGAATAGATAAAGGGAGAAAGGACATTCTTGTCTAGTTTCTGATTTTAGTGGGATTTCTTTGAGGTTTTTCTCCATTAAGTTTGATACTGACTGTCGGCTTCTTGTAAATCGCCTTTATTATATTTAGGTATTCTGCCTGTATTCCTGATCTCTCCAGTGCTTTAATTATAAAGGAGTGTTGGATTTTGTCAAAGGCTTTTTCAGCATCTAAGGATATGATCATGTGGTTTTGTTTCTCTAGTTTGTTTATATGATGGATAACATTTACAGTTTTTCATATGTTAAAGCAGCCCTGCATTTCTGGGATGAAGCCTACTTGTTCCTGGTGGATGATATTTTCTATACATTGTTGTATACAGTTTGCTAAAATTTTGTTGAGAATTTTCACATCAATATTCATGAGGGAAATTGGTCTGTAGTTCTCCTTCTTTGTTGCATCTTTGAGTGGCTTGGCTTTTAGGGTAATTGTGGTCGCATAAAAGGAATTTGGCAATATTCCTTCAGTTTCTACTGTGTGAAATAGTTTGAGGAGTAATGGTAGTAATTCTTCTTTGAATGTCTGGTAGAGTTAGGCACTGAAACCATCTGGACAAGGGCTTTTATTTTTGGGGAGGCTTTTAATGACAGCTTCAATTTCCTTAAGGGTTATAGGCCTGTTTTGGTAATTAATCTGATCTTTGTTTAATTTTGGTAGATGGTGCCTGTTCAGAAAGCTGACCACTTCTTCTAGGTTTTCCATTTTTGTGGAATACAGATTTTCCTGTTTTTTTTTTTAATACAGATTTTCAAAATATGATCTGATAATTTTCTGGATTTTTTGGGGGTCTGTTATGTCCCCCTTTTCATTTCTGATTTTGTTGATTTGAACACTCTCTCTCTGTGTTCTGAGTAGTTTGGCTAAGGGCTTATCTATCTTGTTGACTTTCTCAAAGAACCAACTCTTAGATTCATTGATTCTTTGTATTGTTCTTTTTGTTTCAATTGTATTGATTTCAGCTCTAAGTTTGATTATTTACTGCCATCTACTCCTTTAGATGAGTTCGCTTCTAATTGTTCTAAGGCTTTCAGCTTAGCTGTTAGGTCTCTAGTATGGGATTTCTCTAGGTTTTTCATGTAGGCATCTAGCGCTATGAATTTTCCTCTTAAGACTGCTTTCATTGTGTCCCACAAGTTTGGATACGTTATGGATTCATTTTCATTAAATTCTAGGAAGACTTTGATTTCTTTCTTAATTTCTTCCTTGACGCAGAGATGGTTCAGCTGAGTGATGTTTAATTTCCATGAGTTGATAGGCTTTCTTTGATTTTTGATGTTGTTGAACTCTAGCTTTAGTCCCTGGTGGTCTGATATGTTACAAGGGATCATTTTCATTTTTTTTGTATCTGTTGATATTTGCCTTATGACCAATTATGTGGTCAATTTTGGAGAAAGTCCATGAGGAGCTGAGAAATATGTATATTCCTTTGTATTTGGGTCGAAGCTTCTGTAGATATCTATTAAATCCATTTGCATCATAACCTTTTTTAGACTCCTTTTTTTTCTGTTGAGTCTGTGTCTGGTTGACCTATCCAGGGTTGAAAGTGGGGCATTGAAGTCTCTCAGTATTAGGGTGAAATAATTGATGTGGGAATGAAGCTTTAGAAGTGTTTGTTTTACATAAGTAGGTGCCCTTATATTAGGGGCATAAATATTCAGGATTGAAATCTCCTCTTGACCAATTTTTCCTGTGTTTAATAAGTAATGACCATCTTGGTCCCTCTTAATTGCTTTTAGTTTAAAGTCTACTTTGTTAGATATTAGGATGGCAACCCCCGCTTGTTTCTTAGGACCATTTGACTGGAAAATCTTTTCCCAACCCTTTACTCTAACCCTGTGTCTGTCTTTGCAGTTGAGGTGTGTTTCTTGTAGGCAACAGAAGGATGACTTCTGTTGTTGTATCCATCTGTTAGTGTATGACATTTTGTAGGAGAGTTGATTAATTGCTTTTAGCTTAAAGTCTACTTTGTTAGATATTAGGATGGCAACTGTAGCTTGTTTCTTAGGGTTAGGGTTAGGGTTAGGGTTAGGGTTAGGGTTAGGGTTCTTTCTTCCCTCTCTTGGATTCTGTTTTTTATGCTTGTATTTGTAGTTCCAGCTCTTTTCTTCAGGTTTTCTATTTCCGTCTTTGCCTCATTTTTGTGCATTTTTTATTGCTTCTATTTCAGTTTTTATTTCCTGGAATGTTTCTTTAATTTTATGGTTTACCTTTTCTTCTTGGTTTTTTTTTCTAGGATTTGTTCATCTCTTCCAATTTTTTCATTGTATTTTCTTCTATTTCTCTAAGGGAATTTTTTTATATCTTCTTTGAAGGCTTCAACAATCTTCATAAAATTGTTTTTGGTGTTGTTTCCTTTTGTTTCCTCTTCATTGCTTTGTTCAAATCTTGTAGTTATAGAACCATCAATTTCTTCAAGATAAACTCAAGAAATCAGTAGCCCTTCTATACACTAAAGAATGAAGAGCATGAGTCTGGTATTTCTATAGTTGGAGTGAGGAAGGTCTGACTTTTAAGAAGTGTGATGAGTGTAAACTTATGGCTTAATCCTCTGGTAAGAACTCAATAATGATAAGAACATTCCTGACTGAGCCAAATCCATAGTCCTCTCACTTTACATTCTATAGGTTTCTCCTTATATGGACCAGAAAGAAGGACCTCAAGGGATTCTGTTTCCTTTCATTTCTTTATAAAATTAAGGGAAGTGTGTGCGAATATGTTATTATCAAGGACATGCAGGAGACACTTGCAAGACTGAATTATTGCATGGTAGGACTTTACCCATTTTACATGGAATCCATGTTAACTCCAAATTTAGAAACATGTGAGTAAAAGGGACAGTAACAGTGCTAAGGAGAACATGAAATGGCAAGTATCTTTTGCAATGACTCCAGAGACTGCAAAATAAAGAATTGCTATTTCTGGACCAGAAGAGAACAAACCTGTGAATATGGGAAAGAAAACAATGTGCCTGCTGGGAAACTGTTCAATTTTGGCGTTTGGGTAATTTCAGAAAGAAACACAGCAGGAAACAGGCATCTTATGTTCATTCAATAGGAATGAAACAGACTTGATAACAAGGAGGGGCTGACAAGAAATCGTTGGCCACTGTGGTAACATTGATGTCTTTTGGGAGAACCAGAGATTTTAGTTTGAAGTTCTGTAAAATGGTGGTCAGGAATATAAACAATTCCATGCGGGCCAGGTTCTCTCCTGCACATTTCCGTTTTCCTGTGGTTAAAAAAAGAGTGAAAGAAGTTAATTATGCCTTGTCTGTAAGTAAACGTAAAATGCACACACTTTATAATTAGAACAAGAAAGTAAGGTAAGTGTTGAGTCATTTGATGGATGGTTAGATGTACCAGTGTGCTAGAGGACAAATGCTTAAGCAAATAGACTAATGTGGGGTGTCAGGATCTGTGAAACCTAGTCTAGGCTAATCATATAAATGCATGTACACTGGGTCCTTGATAGACAAGGCCAGTGGAAATTGTCTTTTACTTGCCAAGAAACAGTGGACCCTGGCACAGAGTGGACCTTAGCATAGAGCAGGAGATTGCTGGAGTCATGTGACTTACAGGATCTTTTCTCTTTCATTATGTTCTTGAATTTTTGGTGATTTTAATTTTTACTTTATTAGTCACTCATTTGATCTCTGTAATTTTCCCTGGAAATTCTGTTCTTTCATGAATGTTTTCTCTGAGAATTCAGTTGGGGAGGGGAGGCTAATGCCTCTCAAATTTCTTATCGGAAATTATTAATTGTAATTTTTAATCTTGGACACTTTTCTAGCCCAGTAAACACAATTAAAATTAATGGGACATCCTTTCTTAATTGTTCTCCGGAAAAGGTAGATAGCAACACATTGTGAAAAAAGGGACTGATAGAAAGATAATGACAGGAAATAATGGATACCTGGGCAGAGCACCTGGATCATTAACCATGCCTCACAGTACTGGGAAGATTAAGGTGATTAATACACACAAAGAGGAATAAGTCTCCAGGATACACTTAATACCAACTGTTGAGAGTAAATTACCTGAATATCAAGCATATACAATCAGTGTGGGATCCACTATGCTTCAAAAAGAAAAAGTACATAGCAAAATGTGGAATAGATAGATACATCTTTACCATACACTGGGCTTTATATTGGTGTGGTGGAAAAACAGTATGGAGGAATGGAAAAGGAGTTTCTAATCAAAATCTACCCTTTATAGAGAGAATCAGAGGAGTATCACACTTTTATAGGACAAAGCACTATATGAAATTATATCTCACAGACATAAAATAATTCTTTAGGTTCAACTATTGTTGTCCTTAGAATAGTGTACACATGTCTATTATCTTTTAACTATGTAACTGAAAATAGTTGCCAGCTCACATAAGTGCTACAAGAACAGAAAATACCTGGCTCAATATTTAGTTAAGCCTGCAAAAATGCTTACTATATGTTCAGAATGACTTTATGTAGGGGATGAAAAACTATGTTTGGAGAAACATAGGGTTAGGGGAAATGAGGGGTTTATGATGACTATGATGTAATTCTTAACAAAAAGGTATCTAATACTAAAACTTTCCATTTAAGCCTGGTAGAACAAGCTCTATTAAAGTATAAATAAAGACAGATCAAACTATTCAGGGACATTCAGGCTATTCTGTATTTACTAGGTGGTCAGAGTTTATTTTTATTGATGCATTTTACACTTCTCAGGACCACAACCCAAGCTGAGGCAGAACACCTACAGTGTGACATTTTTTTCTCTGCTAGCATGTGTTATGAAAATGAGAGAGAGAGAGAGAGAGAGAGAGAGAGAGAGAGAGAGAGAGAGAGAGAGAAAGAGAGAGAGAGAGAGAGATCACATTAACTAATGCCACACTTAAATGCTCCAGAAGAAAATTAAAACAATAATACCCAGAAGGTGAGTGAACATGGCAAGAAATAATCAACTCAGGGCTAAAATCAGTAAAATAAAAACAATAGCAAAACAATATAAAGAATCAATGAAAGGAAGAGTTTAATCTTAGAGAAAAACAGTAAGGTTGATAAACCATTAAGAAAATTAACTAAAAGATCAAGAGAAATTATCCTAGTTAATAAAATTAGAGATGAAAATGGGATGTGACAACAGCCATGGCAGAAATTCTGAGATATATAAGGGCAGAGCATAAATATATATATATATATTTAGGTTTTTAAATTTGGTGGTATAATATATATATATATATATACCACCAAATTTAAAAACCTAAAAGAAAGGTATAAATTTCTTGGTATATAGTCCCTACAAAAGTTAAGTCAGGTTTCAGAAACAGACATGACTCACAGTGAAATAAAACCATTGATTAAGTTTCTAACTAAAACAAGCCTATGGTCAGATGGACTCTGAAGAATTTTACAAGTTTCAAAAAAATTATACACAATTATCTCCAAATTTTTTGCAAAATAAAAAGTACATTTCCTAAAATTTTTAGGAAGCCACATGTACCCTGATACCTAATTCACATAAGCACCCAACTGAAAAAAGATTTACAGCCAAGCATGGGTGGTGAGGCCTTTATCACAGGATTTGGAATCTCTATGCATGCAAGGCTAGACAGGTCTACACAATACGTACCAGGACAACCAGAGTCTTTTCACAGAGAAACTCTTACCTAAAAAAACAATGGGGGAGAAAGAAAGAGACAGAGAATTACAAAATTATATATCCATTGATCCACAAGTCTGTTTTTATGCCGGTACCATGTTGTTTTTATTTCTGTAGCTCTATGGTATAACTTGAAGTCAGGGATGGTGATGCCTCCTGAGTTTCTTTTGTTGAGCAAAACAGTTTTTGCAATCCTGGCTTTTCTGTTATTCCAAATGAAAGTGAGTATTTTTTTTATATTTTAATATCATAGGTTCTTTTTATTTTTTATATCAATGAGCCATATCTGTTCCTGGCAGCAACAGTCTTCTTCAGGAAAAATGCTGGAATCAGAGAAGCACAATATAGAGTTTCTATCTTTGTGACATAAGTTAGCCACTAGGCAAGAAAGTGACCTTGCCCTCTCCTCAAGTGCTGGCAGTCTGTCAGATATGGAGGGCCTCTCATCCCACCATGAATCCCAAGATTAGGTCCTCTGGGCCCTACAAAGTGATTACTCCAGCAGTTCTTTTCACCTTCTGGGAGATGTAATTCCCCTGCCTTTGTGCACCATGCCTTTTTCAGAGGGGTAAGAGTATTTCTTACCCCTTTTTCAGAGGGGTAAGAGTATTTCTCTTTCATGTTCCAAAAAATATTGTGTTGGGATTTTGATGGACAGTGAATTGAATCAGTAGATTGCCTTTGGTAGAATTGCCATATTTAGTATGTTGATTCTACCTATCCAGCAACATGGAAGAACTTTCCATTTTCTGATATCCTCTTCAATTTCTTTCTTCAGTGATTTAAAATTTTTGTCAAACAGATCTGTTACTTCTTTGGTTATAGTTACTCCAAGGTATTTAATGCTATTTGCAGCTATTATAAAGGGTGATATTTCCCTTATTTCTTTTTCAGCCTTTTTGTCTTTAGGGTATAGAAGGGCTACTGATTTCTTTGAGTTAATCTTGTATCATGCTAAATTTTTGAAGGTGTTTATCAGTCATAGAAGTTCCTTGGAAGGATTTTGTGGGTCACTAATGTATACAATCATATCATCTGCAAATAGAGATAGCTTCACTTCTTTTCCAATTTGTATCCCTTTAATCTCCTTTTGTTCTCTTATTGCTTTAGCTAAAACTTTGAGAACTATATTGAATAGATAAGGAGAAAGAGGACATACTTGTCTATTTCCTGATTTTAGTGGAATTGCTTTGAGTTTTTCTCCATTAAGTTTGATGGTGACTATCGGCATGTTGTAGTTCGTCATTATTATACTGAGATATTTTCCCTGTATTGCTGATCCCTCCAGACCTTTTATCATAAAGGAGTGTTGGATTTTGTCAAAGACTTTTTCAGCATCTAAGGATATGATCATGTGGTTTTATTCCTTTAGTTTATTTATATGATGTATGACGTTTACAGTTTTTTGTATGGCAAACCAGCGCTGCATTTCTAGGATGAATCCTACTTGGTCATGGTGGATGATATTTTTTATATATTGTTATGTATGGATTGCCAAAATTTTGCTGAGAATTTTAGCATCAATATTAATGAGGGAAATTGGTCTGTAATTCTCCTTCTTTGTTGTGTCTTTGAGTGGCTTGGGTAATAGGGTATTTGTGGTCTCATAAAAGGAATTTGCAATATTCCTTCAGTTTCTACTGTGTGAAATAGTTTGAGGAGTAACAGTAGTAATTCTTCTTTGAATGTTTGGTAGAATTCTGCACTGAAACCATCTGGACCTGGGCTTTTATTTTTGGGGAGGCTTTTAACACAGCCTCTATTTCCTTAAGGGTTATAGGCCTGTTAAGGTAATTAATCTTATCTTCATTTAATTCTGGTAAATGGCACCTCTCCAGAAAGCTGTCCATTTCTTCTAGGTGGAATACAGATTTTCAAAGTATGATCTGATAATTCTCTGGATTTCCTGGGAGTCTGTTGTTATGTTCCCTTTTTCATTTCCAATTTTGTTGATTTGGATTCTCTCTCTCTCTCTCTCTGCTTTGTGATTAGTTTGGATAACAGCTTATCTATCTTGTTGACTTTCTCAAAGAACGAACTCTTAGATTCATTGATTCTTTGTATTGTTCTTTTTGTTTCAATTGTATTGATTTCAGCTAAAAGTTTAATTATTTCCTGTTATCTATTCCTTCTAGGTGAGTTTGCTTCTAATTGTTCTGAGGCTTTCAGTTGAGCTGTTAGGTCTCTAGTGTGGGATTTCTCTAGGTTTTTCATATAGACATCTAGTACTAGGAATTTTACTCTCAAACTGCTTTCCTTGTGTCCCACAAGTTTGGGTACGTCGTGGATTCAGTTTCATTAAATTCTATGAAGACTTTGATTTCTTTCTTAATTTCGTCCTTAACCCAGAGATTGTTCAGCTGAGTGATGTTTAGTTTCCCTGAGTTGGTAGGCTTTCTTTGATTTTTGATGTTGTTGAACTCTAGCTTTAGTCCCTGGTGGTATGATACCACATCTGACAAGGGATTATTTCCATTTTTTTGTATCTGTCGATATTTGCTTTCTGACCAATTATGTGGTCAATTTTAGAGAAAGTTCCATGAGGAGCTGAGAAATATGTATATTCCTTTGCATTTGGCTGGAACCTTCTGTAGATATCTATTAAGTCCATTTGCATCATAACCTCTTTTAGACTCCTTATGTCTCTGTTGAGTCTCTGTCTAGTTGGCCTATCCTGGAGAAAAGTGGAGTATTGAAGTCTCCCACTATTAGGGAGAGAATTGATGTGGGATTTGAGCTTTATCAGTGTTTCTTTTACACAGGTAGATGCCCTTATATTGGGGTCATAAACGTTCAGGATTGAAATCTCCTCTTGACTGATCTTTTCTATGATGAATTAGTAATGACCAACTTGGTCCCTTTTAATTGATTTTAGCTTAAAGTCTACTTTGTTAGATATTAGGATGGCCACCCTAGCTTGTTTCTTTGGACCGTTTGATTGGAAAATCATTTTCCAGCCCTCTACTCTGAGCCTGTGCCTGTCTTTGTGGTTGAGCTGTGTTTCTTGTATGCAACAGAATTGTGGCTTCTGTTTTTGTATCCATCTTGTTAGTGTGTGTCTTTTTATAGGTTAGTTGAGTCATTAATATTAAGGGATATTAGTGACCTGAAGGGTCTCTTGCCACAACTAGAAGAATTCCTTGATAACCTGGAAGTTTCTTATATCTAGACCCAGGAAGTATCACATATCTCCATTTCACTAACTTCATTTAAATAATTGAAAATATATGTCATGTTTAAATATGTGGATAAATGTGCATGCCATAATAATTAGTTATATATGATGCTCATAGGCTTTCTCTAGGTCTCCTAGAGCAAAAAATACTAGTGATTGTACGCTGCTTAAAATGAGTGCCTAGCATTCAACTCCAGTTGTCAACAAAAGAAGAAAGTTTTTTTAATCACTGTGTTATCCAACCAGTCCTTCATTATCTTTTTAAAAATGGTCAACACCAGCTAAAATTCCAGCCAGGACTCTGAATAGGTGTCTGACCTATAATGAAGAGATATTGTCAGCTAGATGCTACTCAGATAGGGACAGCCAGTTTTCATCATCAATTCAGAAAGTGTCACAGTAAGGAAATGAATTCAAATTGTAGTAGAGTCTTTATCTTGATGGTGATTGATCAAACTCTAAGTGACAGTTACTTTCTAAGATGATGTATTTGGTGTCCCTGAGATATACATAGAGGAAGACTGCAAATCTTATAACCACTAGAATTCTTTACAGGATTGAAAACTGTGAAATAATTATAAGCTCCTAAGTTGATTCTGGCAGGGAGGAAGTGTCATGATTATCAAGGACAGGGCATAGGACAGCTCATGCACAAACTGAAAGCCTACCAGTATCTTGGGTGTCACTGTACAATTCCCTACAGATACTGATGTTTCTAGAGCAATGAAAATGTGTTTCTGTTACCTGCCGAAAAAGGCATGAAGTAGTCACTTTTCTTAAAGTTTCCTCTTTCATCCAGAAAATGGCCAGGGTCAAACGTCTCTGGACTGGGGAATTCCTTGCTGTCATGTAGCACTGATGACAGTGATGTTAATATGGTCGTTCCCTGCAAACATCACACAAAGAGACAGAAAGTTACAGAGATATCAGAGTGATAAAAGACATAAGATAGCAGTAAGAAAAAAATGATATCCTAAAATTCGAAGGAAAATGAATAAACTTGGAGAATATCCTCCTGAGCAAGATATCTCAAACCCAGAAAGATAAGCAGGGGATGTGCTCACTCATTACTGAACTTTAAACAAAAAGCAAAGACTCCCAACCACTGAACTGCTTGGGATCTGAAACACCTTGAACCAGCACCTTGGAGCCCATTCCCTCCAGAGGAACACCTGACCCAGTCTTGATGTTGGGGTGAGGAAAGTAGATCTGCCTGGAGTGGATGCTGAACTAAGCCACCTTGGGACCTTGGGACCTCCTGTCCTTGCTGGGGAGGAAATAAAGAGATGGGGAGAAGAGACAGTGACTGGGAGGAACTGGAGGGGGAAGGGAGTTTGTACAAGGGAATACATGGATAAAAATATGACTTTATTCATAATAAAAAAATAAATTAAAAAAGACATAAGAGAAATAACATTTTTCACTTTTCATCCATACAGGAAGTACAAAGAAGAAAAGGAACATTTCAACAAAAAAGATCATGTAAAGAGCAGAGAGAAGTCTGAGACCAGTCACAGTGATGTGGCTAATGTGCCTTCAGTGATATTTGAATTCAGCACGTGGGTTTTTGGTGCTAATGCTTCTGAGTTTCATCTTCTTTCCTGCACATTAAGACTATTTTTATCCACTTGCTGCTCTAGTTCATCAGTGGTATCTTGGAAGTCACATGAGTCATGATGTCAGGTAGAAAGCTGTACCATATGTGAATGTAATAGGAAATCATTCATTATATCAAACAAGCAAGGTTTAGACAAATATCACTTGTTTTGTCTCATGGATACAATTCAGATATAGATGCAGATCTTATATGTAATTGAAGGATGTGTCCATTCTCATATATAGTTTCTATGTATATAAACTACCACACATATACATGCACTATTTTGAGGAAAAGAAAATAATCAAACTGGATATCAAGCAACATAATAATTTTTCTTTTTATTTACTTTTCTTTCATATAATTTTTCTAATGATATTTTCTCCTTTTATTTCTTCTATCTCTACCCATCTTAACCACTCCCTCAGATCCACTGCCCATCTGTTTCCCTTCAGAGAAAAAGGAAGCCTTCCAGGGCTATCAACTGAACAATACATAACAAGATTCCACAAGACTAGAAAAAAAATCCCACATATTGAAGCTAATTAAAGAAATCTAATGTGAAGAGAGGGGTACCATGAACAGAGAAAGTGTCAAAGATACTTTCAGTGCCACTATTTGGAGTCCCAGTTGAAACCTAAGCTGAATAACCACAACATAAATTCAGAAGACCTAGTGTAGACCCATGTATGGTCCATTATTGCTGCGTCAGTCTCTTTGAGTCACTATAAGCACTCCTTAGTTAATTCTGTAGGATGTGTTCTCCTGGTATCCTGACTCCCCTGCTTTCTACAGTTCTCTCTCCTCTTCTATGGTACTTCTCAAATTCTGTCTAATATTTGGCTATCAGCCTTTGTTTCTGCTCATATCATCTGCCAGAGGCAGAATATCATTAAAGATCATTTCTCTCTTTTTTTTGCCAGTTTTGTTTGGTTCTACCCTGTTCTCTGTGCCATCCAACTGTTGGTCCTGTCAATCCAGGCAGTGTTTGGCCAGGATTCCCTCTCTTGAAATAAGTTTTAATTACAAAACTCAGTGGTTGACTACTCCCCAAAATTTAGAGCTACCATTACCCCAGAACATCTTTCAGGCAGTAAAAATTATAGGTCAATGCTTTGTAACTGAGTTGTTTTCCCCATGCCTTCACTGGAAGCCTTGCACGGTTGGAGAAGATGGATTGTTCAGGCTCTTTATTCCCTATTTTTAGGAGTCCTCATTAAGAACACTCTCATAGATTGCAGGTAGTTTACAAAATGATCCCCAAATGCCACCCAATTTTAGTAGCTCTCTCCTATACACTCTTGCTACATCATTCTCTGCCCACCCACATGATTCCTCTTGTTCTGATTCATAACTGTTCCAAGTAGCCATGTGTAAAACAATTTGGGTCTTGAAATAAATTGATTCTCAATAGTATGAGGAACTGATGTATTAATTTCCATTGTGGATGTAAAAGTTTGCATTCCCACTGGCTGTGTAGGAACATGCCCCTTGCTTCACATTCTTGCCAGCTTAGCATACTGATAGGAGTAAGATGGATTGCAAAGTACTTTTGTCTTGCACTCCTCTGATGGCTAATGACGTTGAAGACTTAAGGTTTGCTCAGCCATTTGAGAATCCTTTATTGGGAATTCAATGTATAGATTTGCACCCTGTTTTTTTAACTAGATTATTTGTTTTGTTGATTTCTAGTTATTCAAATTCTTTATATAATTTTGTTATTGGCCCTCTGTCAGATGTGGACTTGGTGAAAATCTTTTCCCATTCTTTAAGCTTTGGTTTTGTCCTGTAGAGAGTGCCCTTTGCCTCACAGAGCTTTGTGGTTTCATGAGTTTCCATTTATTGTTAATCTTAGTGCCTGTGCTATTAGTGTTCTGTTTAGGAAACTGCCTCTTATGCCAGTGTGCCCAAGGTTACTATCTATTTTCTCTTCTATCAGGTTTAATGTGTCTGGTTTTATGTTGAGTTTTTTGATCCACTTGGATTGAGACATTAATCATTTCTGCCCCATTTTTCAGTCTATTTACCATTTGTTTATATGTAAGATTATAAATTATGTGTTGTTAGACTATGAATAGACATAAATACTAAAAAAAAACTCCAAAAATCTTATCTCGGGAAGATTCTTTGACCACAACTTAATCAAATAAAAACATTTTCCCAAATTTTATTAGATATTGGATTTGATAATAAAATATTTCAGTTATATTGATTAGAAATAAAATTTATATTCCTTTAGACAAGTTGTACCTATTCACTCAATCATTATTATCTCATAATATCCATATCAACTTCATCTGATTCCTAGATAAATTATAAATCATTAACATAACTTGCATTTTGAGTTTATGCGTTCTTTTATGTACTGTGATTGCTCACACACTTCACATTTTCTGACAATTTAAAAAACATGTTTTAAATAAATTCTGTCTTGGTGAGTTTAAAAAATAAAAACCAGCTTTATTTTATGATTTTTGAAATTTACCAATTGCCAATTGCTTCAATATTAATATAATAGTGATGCCCAAAATTATAAAAAATAAAACTGCAAATAAATATATTAAGTGAACAAATTAAGAAGAAATAAAAATTTTACATATATTTTCAGATAAACCATTGTTTATAACTGGTAAAATACATGATTATAGGTAAAATAAGATCAATGAAAAATTAAATCAATTGTTTTTATAATCCTCATCTAAAACAATAATATTGAGAATATCATTTCTCAAACTCAAAGAAAATATTTAAAATCTATATAAATAAAAGGAGATAATTATGGAGAAAAAAACAAACACAAAATTATTATATATCCTTTGTTATACCTTAAAGAATTCAGCATATATTCTCTTTCTAAGTATTTGGTGTTTTTTCTTCCTATAATCCATTTTCCAAAAGTCTTTGCTTGAATTTGATGCAAAATTAGAAAATAAAAATGGATGTACAAAGACCCAGTTTTCATCTAAGCAAAATGTGAAAGACAAAGTGCATGTGGAAATGTCACTACCATGTCTCCTTGTCTACTGTAGGGCTGCCTTCCTCAGTATGAAGCAGCATAATCAACTCAGAAAACAGTGTGACACAGAGGACTGGAACCAATCACGCTGTGATCTGAAAGCCTCAAGAGCACAGAGGTGCAGCAGAGAAGAAATAAGCTTACCTTAGGAATGAAGTAGTTTCTGAATTTAATGTCACAGGTTACTGCATGAGGCATATTGTTGGGAACGAGATCAAGATATCTCTGAACCTCATGAATCACAGCATTTGTGTATGGCATGTGCCTCCTGTCTTGCATGCAGGGACAGCGTTGTCTGCCAATGACATGGTCAATCTCTTTCTGGACTTTAGCTGGCTATAAGCAATGATAAATGTTGGAATAAGAGAAAAGTACCAAGTTTCTCCCAATAATATATGGCCATTTAGGGCATAAACAACATTCCTCAGCAGCATTGTGAATATACATGTCATGCCCAGTAGTAAACATAAATATATATGAATATATTGATATGGATTTATATACTACTGTCCTATTATGTAAATAATATGGTTTATGAAAATAGGCTACTTGCATCCTCAATAGCAAATACTATGAGATGTAATTGGATATTCATAAAAATAAAACAGAGCAAATCAGACAATAGAGACATTAAAGATATATATCAGGATATATTATTTGTGTTAACAATTCACTACTCACTTTAAGGTTATGTATACATGTGTATGTGAATTTCTGTTAGTACAATTTTATTTCAATTATCTTATTAACCAGCGGTGAACAAGTTCAACACTGAAAACTATTTGGAAATTGATTTGTATTTTAAACACAAAACTTTTCTATGTACTCTGTATATATAATATTCTGTGAGTTACTGTATAGACAAAAATATCATTTACATCTACATTCTTTTTATAAATGCATATCTACAAGTAGATAAAGAACACAGAAACATATCACAAACTTATAAATACTCATATATCTGTGTATCCTTTCACTTCTCTTATAACAGCTATTAGATTACCATACTTACTAATATGGATACTCATTGTTTAAGAAATTGCTGATACAAAAATATCAGCTCTATCACAAGTATTAGAGTAAGGTTTCATTTTTGATACAGTTTTTGATTAATGCATGCCTTTTTACTTTCTTTAGTACTTTTTCATTTTGTGAAGTAAAATTTCTTCCAAATGTTTAAGTGGATATTTCAACTCTTAGCATAAATGCTCAGGTGATGAAGGCTACCGATCACACATTACTTCTCCTTTGTTCCTTAATCTATTTCTTGCCTGTACTATTCACAGAGTAAATACAGAATCTGGAGCCTCCTAAATCTGGTGCCCAGACACCTCTCTGTAACTGTCAATTTCTTCCAGTGACTGTGCAGATATCTGTAATTAATGAATTCCTGGGATGTTACTGCAGACAGCAGGATAGAGAACAGGATAAAGAAAGTAAAATATGGTATACCTTTAGATTAAGTTTAGAGATCTATTCTTGTGTTTTGTTTCAATTGAGGTACTTCTTGATTTTTATTCTTTTTTTTTTTAAAGAAAACTACGTTTTATTTAACACTAAGATGTGCTTGACAGTATCACATAAAAGTGTATGCTGAAGCCATATAAGAAAGAAAAATAATTTACAATTATATAAGACTTAAAGTTAAAACATTGAATTTTCAAGAAATCTTGTAGTGTCAATATTTATTGAGTGACATTTATGCAGTGCCAAACAATCCCTTTAAGAACTATCCGAAAGCCACTATTCTTGTTTTTATACACACTTAAGACACCATCAGCTTCTCTTGAGAATGGTGATGCAATGCCATTGCTAATATTTTACTTGAGAATTGGGCTCAATCTGAATGATTTTATACTTTTATTGCATTCTAGTATTTTAGTATCCACAATTCCTTGTCTTATATTCATGATTTTATTTTGTTCTATCTGATGGATATTTGCAAAGATTTATCTATTCAATACAAATAAAACTTTACAGTACATAACAGTATGGGTAGAAGTTGATATTCATGAAAGTTTGGGAAAAAAACTAAGATTCTACAGTCACATTGCCAGTTTGTGCCATTCATAATTTAAATTATTCTTTTTGGATCAACCATGCAACATGTCATACACATGAATTTCTGTATAAATTTTAAGCAATACTTTATCTTCTCTGTTGGCAACTATCACCTGAAGGATAAGGCAATGAAAGGAAAAGTTCAGACTAGTCTCCAGTTCCCAAACTTACTGTGTCCTTAAACTCTTTTGATCAAAACAGGTCTCTTGGGATTGAAGAGACCCTACACCACAGTTTTTTTTTTTACTACTTTATAAAAATTCTTCAAGCATAGGTTACCCAATTATCTTCAAGGTTCCCTTTCCACTCACTGTTCATTACTGTTATATTATAGTTATATGATGGAGGCTTTCTAGATTTTTACTATTTTCTTGTTGTTTTTTCATAAATGAACTAAATGTTTTTCATAATAATCCTATTGTCACAGGTGTAAGGTGTGTTTTATAATTGTAGAATATCTGTTTATATTTAAAAAAATCTATAAAATAATATTATCTGTAAAAGTAAAAACTTTTATGTTTGAAAAACTGTTCAACATAACTTTTATGGAATGTGATAAAACTCCACTATATAATATTATGTCCCACTATATAATATTATGTATATACATATATTTATCATAACCTGAACATCAATGAGGAACAGAGAGTTCAGATTTCTTCACAGAATATGAAATTTCATATGAAATGCATTAAATGCTAGAATTACTTATTATATCTTTGTGAGGTGAGCTTTATTTTCTCAATCCCATAATTAGATTTATCATAATGCATAAAGTGATTATAAGATTCATCTACTCAGAAGACCTGAATTTGAGGAAGAAAACAATATGCAAATACTGCTCACTGTATGCGTTCAGTGCCTACAAAGGTTACCTGCCAGAGAACTCAGACAAAAGACATTTTTTTTATGGATTTTTCTTCAGATCTAGTCTCTTCATTTTTCTCTGTCAGCCTCCTCATTACATCCAGTAAAACTGAAAATTAAGTACTTGAGACTTTAGATAACAAAACACAGTGTACTGGCAGCATCTTTCCAGTTTCTTCCAGGAATGCTGTGGTTAACCACATGTATTCTTACCTGTGACATGGGGGTACTTCAGCAGCAGCAGGAGAGTATATCTTAGTGTTACACTTATTGACTCTGTTCCACCAAACAACAGATCAATCACCATCGCAACCAAGGTTTCAAGGGTGTAGTTTAACTGCTGATTGTGATTTTCCTAAGAATGTTTTAATACCATTATGTAATATATTTTCCTCTGGCATGTACAACTACAATTAAATATGTTAGATTGGACAAATCTAGATTTTTGATACAGCAGAGGCAGAATCTGTTATAGCATTTCAGAGACTGTGGTGTAAATGATCTAAATTTCCTTCTTTATACTTATATTTTTCCTTATCAAAGTTGCATCCTTAAGATTATTTCCCTGTGTGTGTGTTGTGAGTGTAAGTGTATACAATGCTTGACTTTTAAGCCTTTTAAGGCGATTGGTTTATTGTCTATTTTCTCTTTTTAAAGTGGAGAATTTATGCTTCATCTTACATAGACTTAAGGAGAATAATATTAAAAAGGAAGCCTATACAATAACCAGAGTAAGAACATTGACAAGCACATGAATCTAATGCTTTATGTATGCTCTGTTATTTGAAGATGGTAGTTTATTGTAGAATGATCCTTTTGTACACTGTCAATATTTATACTTAGATTGCTTTAATAAAAAAAACTGGGAATCAATCTCCCCAAAGATCCAGCAATACTACTACTGGGCATAAACTCTAAAGATGCACATTCACACTCCAAAGGCATTAGCTCAACTATGTTCATAGCAGCATTATTCATATTTGCAAGAACCTGGAAACAACGTAGATGCCCACCAACTGAAGAATGGATTAACAAACTGTGGTACATCTACACAGTGGAGTACTACTCATCCGTAAGAAAAAATGATATCCTAAAATTTGCAGGCAAATGGACAGATTTAGAGAATATCCTCCTGAGTGAGGTCTCACAAACCCAGAAAGATAAGCAGGGTATGCACTCACTCATTAGTGGACTTTAAACAAAAAAACTAAGCTTGTCCAACCTGCAAACCACAACCACTGAACAGCTTGGGGTCTGAAAAACCTTGAACCAGCACCTTGGAGCCCATTCCCTCCAGAGGAACACCTGACCCAGTCTTGATGTTGGAGTGAGGAAACCAGATGTGCCTTGAGTGGATGCTGAACTAAGCCATCTTGGGAACTTGGGACCTCCTATCTTTGCTGGGGAGGAGATAAAGTGATGGAGAGAAGAGCGAGTGACTGGGAGGAATGAGAAGGGGAAGGGAGTCTGAACAAGGGGATACATGGAAAAAAATTATGATTTTATTCATAGTAATAACAAAAAGTTGATTTTCCTGTAGCCAGGCAGAAATTATAGGTTGGACAACCAAACTAAATAATGATGAAAAGAAAGACAGAGTCTTTGGGATGCTAGCCCACCACTGAGTAAGTAGGAAGTGTAGAGAATGAGGTAACAAGCTATGAGCTCATGTCAAAGCATAGATAAGAAATATAGGTTAATTTAAATTGATGACTTAGGTGGTAACAAGTCTAAGGTATTGATTAAGTATTCATAAGTAATCTTAATGTCAGAGAAGATGTGAGACAGGATCTTTCACCTAAAAATGGTGCCCACTGTCTGTGTAGAACCACATAATACATAAAAATACTTGAAAACAGGTTCTAAACACAAAGTGGAGGCAGGTGGAGCTTCCTAGTTTCATAGTCTCACGCCAGCTGCTGCCTGTGGGCTTGAGAGCTCCACCAGCATGCTTCCTGCTAGGTTGAGGGATTTTGCTTATGCAGACAGAAAAGCTTCTGACAGATAAGATAGATAATTATGACAGACTTATACAAAAAAAAAAAAAGAAAAAGAAAAACCCAAATAGACAAAAATCCTTTATACTGCAATGATGGAAGCAGATGCAGAGAGCAGTAGACAAGCATTGGGTTTAGATTCCACTTCAGTTCAAGAGAGATTATATGAGCAAGGGCATCAAGATCATGTTGAGGAAACCCTCAGAGACAGCTGACCTGAGCTATAGGGAGCTCACTGACTTTGGACTGACAACTGAAGAACATGCATGGGACTGAACTAGGCCCTACAAATGTAGATGACAGTTGAATGGCCTAGAAAGTTCGTGGGGCCTCTGGCAGTGAGACCAGAACTTACTCCTAGCATCTAAACTTGTTTGTTTGTTTGTTTGAGTCTATTCCCTGTGAAGGGATTCCTTGCTCAGTTTTGATGTAGGATGTCTTTTTGCATGTTGTGAATATCATTGGTTAATTAAGAGACTGTTTTGGCCAATGTCAGCGCATATTAAAAGCAGGCAGGAAATCTGAGCATAGACAAAGGGCGAAGGAGAACAGAGTTTGGAAAGATTGATCCAGCCTTTCAAGAAGCAAGATGTAAAGAAATAGGTAAGCCAAAGGCCACATGGCAAAATAGGTGAATGGAAATGGGTTGAATTAAAATCAAGGAGCTATCTAGCAACATGCCTGAGCCATAGAATAAATAGCATATAGTTAATGAAAATGTATAAGTCATTTTGGGGGGATAAGCAGCTGTGGGTGGGACTTGGCTAGGCCAGAAACCTATACAACACAACCTTGATACTGGGAGGAAGGGCTTGGTCTTGCCTCAACTGGATATGCCAGCCTGAATTGACTCACCTTGACAGTCCTTACCCTCTCTAAGGAAAAAATGGGGGAGTGGTGTAGGAGGAGGCTGGAGGTGACTGGGAACAGGGGAGATAGTGGAAATAGTGGTTGCTATGCAAAACCTTAAATATAAATACCTCTAAGTAGATTATAGTGAGTTAAATATATACACAGAATTATAAAAAAATAAGGGTAGAGAAAATTCTTTAAAAGGGTACAGAGTGATAAAAATTTTAATGTCACATAAATATAAAAAATAAAACGCATAGATCCTTGACCCACATCAAACTAAGAGGTGAGTGACACTACACTCAGTCCAGGCATAATTCCCAGCTTCCAGCCATGGAATACAGCCCTTGAAACCCCACCCCCACTCAGGCAGCAATGAGAAACTCTGCAGGCCAAAACCCCCAATAAAACCCAGTTTGCTGGACATCCTCATCTTGAAAACCCCACCTATTCCCCAACCCACACCATCACCAGGTGACCTCAGCAGCAACCAGAAACCCATGCATACCTGGCCAATATCAGACTATGTGACTAAGAGACCAAAAGACTAAAAGACTAAGAGAGTTCCTTAAATCCTACCCAAGACCCACAGTCTCTCAGCATCTACTGGAAGAAGTGGCCACTTGAGACACACAGTGTGTCAGCACCTACTAGATTAAGAGAGATCACTATGACAAAGAATACACCACCTCCAAGTGAATTAAGAATCCAGTTTGTCCCAACAGGGGCTTCCTGAGACAGATACAGGCAGAACAGATTGCGCCAAAATTAGCTCCCTGGGATACAGACAAATCCTGCAGCGATCCAGGAAGCAATGGGCAGACACCAGTGCAAGAATGCATATAACATCATAAGAAAGAACATGGCACCACTAAATCTGGTCGTTCTACAATAAGACCTGAGCAGGGAAATGCAGAAGAAGCAGAAAGAAACAACTTTATGAAGCTAATAGAAACCTTAAAAGAGGATATACAAAATTCTCTTAAATAAATAGAAGAAAAGACAAACAAAACTTTGGAAAAGATGAACAAATCTCTAAAAGAAAATACAGATATCCAAGAAAACAAAGAAAAAGCAATAAAACATGTGAATGAAACATTTTAATATTTAAAAATTGAAATAGAAACGATAAAGAAGACGCAAACTAAGGTAATGCTGGAAACAGAAAATCTGTAGAAATGAACCGGAACTACAAATGCAAGCACAGTGAACAAAATGCAACAGATGAAAGACAGAATCTCTGGAGTGGAAGATTCAATAGTGGAAATAAATACATCAATCAAAGAACACATTAAAACCAAAAGAGCCATAGCACAAAACATCTAGGAGTACTATTCAGCAGTAAGAAAAAAATGATATCCTAAAATTTTCAGGCAACTGGATGGATTTGGAGAATATCTTCTTGAGCGAGGTCTCACAAACCCTGAAGGATAAGCAGGAGATGTACTAACTCATTAGTGGACTTTAAGCAAAACCATTTTTATTTCATTGCGTGCACACACACACACACACACAAACACACACACACACACACAAACCTTCTGGTTTGACTGTAGAAATGATGCTTAGCAGGAATTTGTGGTACCCATAGTGCATCTGTGGGCATTAGCTGTGACCTACTGTGTTTTCTTCATCTGCAGCTAAGCCTAACCTGGCTTGAGGAGCTTTAGATTTTATTTTTTATGTTTCATGTATTTTAGAGAAAAGAGAAGTTTTATTACTGTATTTTTAATTATCCTGGATGTTTTGCTGTTTTATATAAAGTGATATTGATTTTCAAAAAAGAATAAAAAAGTACAAGAAGAATACAAACTGTATTCAAAAAGAAAATCACATTTCTGTGGCACATAACAATGAAATAGTAAATATGCCATGGATGCAAAGGAAAATGTAAATAAAATATAAAGGAGACCTATTAGGATTATACATGTCTTCGTAATGGAGTCTCTGAAATCTAGAAGGGCCTGGAACAGATATGCTGCACATTCTGAGAGACCACATACGACAAATAAGACCATGATATCAGAAAATCTTTCAGTATTCATAATTGGTAATAAGAATATCTTATTTGATAAAAACAAATTTCAACAGTATTCATGTACAAATCTAGTCCTACAAAATGTACTAGAAAGAAAACTACAACCTAAAGTGGTTAACTATACCAATTGTAATACAGAGAATATTTTCAGTAAATCAAAATGAAAAGAAGATAAGCATACACACTCATGTGTACCATACCACCACCAACACAAATAAAATAGCAATGACCATTGATCATTAATTTCTCTCAATATCAGCGTAGTAACATTCCCAAGAAAATGAAACAGACTAACAGAATGGGCGCAAAAAGATGACCAGTTCTCCTGCTGCACCCAAGAAACACTTTCAACAATTAGGGCATTCATAGATGTGTCCTCACAGCAAAGGGTTGGACAAAGATATTCCAAGAAAATGGACCTAATAAGAAATTTCATGTAAGAAGTGTAGTCTATAACTAATTGCTATATATATTTAATTTAATAAAAAGAAATAGGAATGTACAGGACATTCTCATCTCTAGCAGGCTTTCTTTGGGGCCATCAATCACCTCTCAAATCATGACATGAAAATGTACTATTAGTTATGAATGCTTGGAAATACTTTAGCTTTTATTTTAATCTGTTTTTCTTTATCCAAGTTTTCCTTGAAAGATTTTACCTTTCTTTCTGTATATCTTAATTTCCTGTGGTCTCCATGTCTGTCTTTCTGCTGGCTGCCTGGATTTTTGCCTCAGGTGTATCCATCTTTTTCTTTCTCATTATCTCCATTCTCTCTTCCTTCTCCTCTACTTTTTTCTATGACTTACAGCCACAAGTATTCATTTTTTTTCTAGCTATTGGCCATTCTGCTCCTTATTAGACCAATCATGTGCCTTAGGCAGGTAAGGTGAAACACCAACAAATTTTTCAATAACTAAAAAAATGCAACATTTCTTTAAATCATTAACAAAGGCAGCAGAAATTAATGTAACATACTTTCACAAAGAAAAAGTAATGCTCTGCAGTGTAAACAATTGTAACACATCTCTGCCTAGTTAAACTAACATTCTACAACATTATGTAGCCCTTTGTCTACATAAAAGTAAGGGTGTTAACTTTAAGATAGTAAGACTATATACAGTAAGAACAGTTATCAAGTTAGAATTACATTTATAAAATTCAGTCTATTTCCTTTTGGCAAATTCAGAGAAAACATTCCATCATTTCTCCTATCTTAGTGAGTCCAAAGTTTGTACCTAGTTTACCTTTTCTCATAACTAAGGAAAACTGTAAATCTATCTAGTCTTCATCTATCAAAGACCCAAGATTACCTAAGTAAACAAGAAGGGCAGTGAAAGCCACTTCCAAAATTATAAAAATAACAGAGTCATCCAGCTGCCTGGACAATCACTCAAGATTCCTGCAATGTTTGGGCATCCATCTTCAGCCTACAGGCTTAGCCTATCTGGAAGTCTTTCATAAAGCATGAATTTTGAAGGACTTTTCCATGTTATTTTGACAAAGTCCTGCAATCTTTGTCCTTTGTGTCCTGGCTGTTAAGTTTGTGCAACATATTGTCAGCAGTCAAGGAAAGGGATGTTTCTTTGCCAAATATCTATCTTTAGACACACACACAAAAGCAAACTCCATATGGAGGTTTTTCAAAGTTCCTCATCGTTTTATGAAGTAGATTGGTAATGCCATAAGCATATATGTCTATCATTCCCTTTGTTAAGAAAAACTCTTAAATGCCATATTTTGTACATACCTGAAGCATTTGTAGAGCACCTATCAATCTAAAATTCATGTTCAACCTTGAATATATACCTAACATGACTACAAGATTGATTTTTATAAATTACTAGCTACTAACCAGTACTTCTTAATTATACATTTAATTTTATTATCAGCCAAATACTCCAATCAACAATACCCCAAACAAGAGTAGAAACATACATACATTATAACAAAAACATTTCATTTGTATCAATATACTAAAATCGTTGGTTGTTTTTTTTGCCCTATACTTTCTAAATCACTTAAATGATGACAAATATCTATAACCCACCAAATGACCAAAACCAACCAACCCACCTTTTGGGAATGTGGGCACCATGTTCTCTACATTGCTTCTTGTTCTATGGGGCAATAGCATCTTTAGGAATCCCTGAGAAAGTTGAACTAATGGTCAAGTCCTGGGAAAAACTAATTGTAATGATTGTTGTCCAGTCTCTGCAATGAGAAAGCACAATGGATAAAATACTCTGAGGCGGCACCATTTTAACCACCCAACTTGAAACTGTTATGGATGCAGAACTCTGAGGAAACTATAACAGAGGTACTTTGAAAGGCTGGATCACCCAGGACCCCTATTTTAATTGGTGCCTTGTCTCTTTGCTCTGAAAATACTTAAACTTTCAAAGGTAACTTCTGCCTTATACAAGTAGGAACTGTGTGTTGTACATAAGCCAGTCCAAACAGGTAAAATATATATTACCTGACATGTATTTTTTCTTGGTTTATTTCGTTATTTCTGTAGCCAAGATTATCAGCAAGTCTTCCCTGATCAAACCTGATCTCTATTAAGCTTGAACATACCTACAACCTTTTTTTTCCCTGTGGAAAAAAAGGCATAGCCTTTTCTACAACACAATATATTTCCTGACTTGTATTTTCAGACATCCCTAAGTATCTAGGCTAGGTTAATTTGGCAGTTCCCTTTTTTAATCCAATGTCTCTGAGCAGCTGTCATTTGCTTATCAGAATTTATAGTTTAAAGTCAACAACATCATACAGGATCAAGCTTCCCTGTCTATTTCTTACTTTTACATGGCTTATCCTCTTTATATTTCTTTACTCTAAAGACTTATTTTTAAATTTTTATTTATATATTTATTATTTGGTGATTTCACATCATGCACCCCATCAAACTCAGTTATCAGATCTCTCAGATTCATACCCACTCTTATGATCTCCCCATTTACAAAAATGTCTATTCATGTTGCTCGTTTACTTACTGGAGCATAGTTAAACTCCCTGTGGATAGTTCCTTAAAGAAAACAAGTATTTCCTCACCCACACTCCTGTTAGAGGCCATCAATGCAGAAGTAAGGCACTGTGTCATTTAGCTATGTTCTAGCCTTGAGCTCTTGTATACAATGGCATCTCTTTCCCTCTCTTTAAATCCACTAATGAGTGAATACATCCCCCCCTTCTCTTTCTGGGCTTGTGATACCTTGCTCAGGAGGATATTCTCCATATCCATCCATTTGCCTGCAAATTTTAGAATATCACTTTTTCTTACTGCTGAGACTTATTTTTAAATTTTTCTATTACTGTCTATACTTTTTCTTCCTTTTTTATTAAGCCTATGCATATTTTTAAACACACTGTACTGTGTGAAATAGTTTGAGGAGTAACGGTAGTAATTCTTCTTTGAATGTCTGGTAGAATTCGGCACTGAAACCATCTGGGCCAGGGCTTTTATTTTTGGGGAGGTTTTTAATGACAGCTTCAATTTCCTTAAGGGTTATAGGCCTGTTTAGGTAATTAATCTGGTCATCATTTAATTTTGGAAGATGGTGCCTGTCCAGAAAGCTGTCCATTTCTTCTAGGTTTTCCAATTTTGTGGAATACAGATTTTC
>PVIH01019900.1:0-34074 GCA_004025045.1 Sigmodon hispidus
TAATGAAAACAAGCATTAATAAGTAATATTTTTGGGAAATTGGACAAAGCTCTTTCTTTTACTACTTCCTGCTGTCAAAGGACGATGACAATCTCATGGAGTTTTGAAGCTGGATCAGCTTAACTGG
Source organism: Sigmodon hispidus (assembly GCA_004025045.1). Taxonomy (NCBI): domain Eukaryota; kingdom Metazoa; phylum Chordata; class Mammalia; order Rodentia; family Cricetidae; genus Sigmodon; species Sigmodon hispidus. The sequence continues at coordinate 128 of PVIH01019900.1, forward strand.
CTTCTTGGAAGCTGAGAATGTTCATTCAGGTGGCCTTGGTAGATGGAACCACATTTGCCTAGAACCAATCCATAGGTTTTGATCTTCTGTGGAGACAAAAGCAGAAACTCTTTTCCCAAGTAACGTATTCTTATAAACAGATTTTAAAGTCAAGACATCTTTAAAATATAAGTATTGGTTTAACTTAGCAGCCTTAGCAAAAAATTGTCTCTCTGCAATTAGCTCATTAAAAGTTAAAAATTAAAAGAACACACAACAAACATAATCCAGACTCTTTGTTTATCTGCCATCTTTATGTGGCCTTTATCTTTATTCCTATTTCTCCTTTTTCAAGGGCTTTCTTTACCCTCTTTTTTTCCTTTTCTTTCTCTCTCTCTCTGAAGCTTATGCGTATTTTACATACATTGTACCCCATTTAGAGGTTTTGAGAGTCTAAATCTGTCTTATTGAGAATTCTTAATCATTTTCTAACTCAAAGAGCTTTTTAAAAGGTCGGTGTCACTTTAATTGCTGACTCCGCCCCTCTGTTTCACTATGGAGGAGAAACCCGCTGCTGCTTTGCTGCTGTCGGCAAAGAGCACAAATTCAGGAAATGCTGCTACGAGAAAAACCTTTTTAAACTGTTTCCTTTCTGTTCAGTATAATCAAAAACCTTAAATCAATCACACTTGTGCCAATCCTGTCGTGAAACATATGAGTTTAAGCTGTGTGCCGCGGACGCGCCATTTTTAAATTCCTGCCTGAACACCACGCTATGTACCGTAAATCAATTCAAATACGTAATTCAAAAAACCGTTTTAAACTTTCTCAGGCTTTATGCGGGTGTTCGTGCCCAACGTTGGGAAGCCATCTGTTGTAGTAAGTTTTTCCTGGCCTGTTTGGGTCCGGAGATTTGTGACCTGGCGCACGTGTGGTGCCGGCGGTTTGGAACCTGGTCTGTGTGCCCGCGGCTTTTGTCCCCCAAAAGAAATGAATCACACACTTATATACTTTAACACTGTTTGGCCCATATCTTATGCACATTACTAGCTAGCTCTTTCTTCTTAAATCAACCCATTTCCATGAATCTACCCACCACGTGGCTTGCAGCCCGTGGCTCACCTGGATTCCTACATGCTTCTTCTTCGGGGGACAGATGGCGACTAGTAAACTCCACCCCTTCTTCCTACCTGGCTGCCTCTGATTCTCCACCCACTTCTACGGTGCCCTGCATGGGTCCAAACAGTTATTTATTTACATCATACAGAGAACATTCCACCACAATCACCTATTTGCAAAAATAATCTTGCTATTAGAACAGTACTACCACCAAATATCCCCTTATTCTACTATGAACATGAAGATTTTGAACTAGTCAGTGACTTCACTGGCTTCATGAACACACTTTGGACCAAGGAACTGATGGAATCCAGCTGTCACTGACCTGGAGACTCCTTTCTTAGGGCTCATTGAACTAGAGGAGGTCATTAAAGCCTCAATGGAAAATATCATCAATAATCCTACTCAGCTGTAATGATCAGAACAATGAGCAGAAATGAAAGATAGCCTAGAAATGCATTAGTGGCACTTTATATCCTGGGTGGTGAGGAGGCAACCAGCAACCATCTGACTGAACTTTAGGCCCTCTAAATAGAAGAGAATTCATGTTTATTACTTTAAACCGATTCTCTTACCCATGGCTGGTGAGGCTTTGGTCCATGTGGAAGAACCACTACTGCTATTTTTCTAAACCAGTGTTATTTGTAACTGCATTTTAAAGTCACCCAGAAGGCATGTCAATGCAGAGGATAGTGCTTTGTTGCTTGTTGCTGAGAGTTAAGCCCAAGGCCTTGCATATGTAGAAGTTCTACCATTCACAGTCCTTTTTCTAACTTCCTTTGCAGTTGTCTTATCAAAATACAGTTTCTTCCACAGAAAGAAGTCAAGTCCATCTTGTGTACTCTCTTCTCTGACTGGGATTCTGGTCTTAGAGGTTTTGTTTTTTAGGATTTTAGCATTTGAGATTTGTAATCTTTTTGGAATTATGATAATCAGGATTTTAGATTTCAGGACCTTTATCTTACCTTCAGGGCTGTGGCATCAGGAATTGTGCATTGTGAGTTTATGACTGGCATTGCCCTCTGATAATCAGGATTTTAGATTTCAGGACCTTTATCTTATCTTCAGGGCTGTGGCATCAGGAATTGTGCATTGTGAGTTTATGACTGGCATTGCCTTCTCCCCTCCTGCTTCCCAGGTCCACCACAAGAAACCCAGAAGGACCATAACCTTGGTTTTAGTCTCACAAGAGCTGTGGGATGTATAGGCCCTAGATGCTTCTAAGGGCCTGGGGGCCAGCCTGATCTCAGCAAGTTCAAATTGGTTATAACTGGTTGCTTAAAGCATGTGCTTATAGCATTTCCTCATAGCCACGAGGGCCCCTAGAGTGGACACTTCCTCATAAGCCAGCCTAGGGGAAACAGAGGCAGAGTCCTGAAGTGAGATGACCTGGACCAGCGAGAGACGACCACACCACAGCAGCAGATGCCAGCAGAGCACAGCCCTTCCCCCTGGCTGGGTGGAGGGTGTATAAGGTTTGCCCCTTCCTCAATAAACTGAGCTTGCTTGTGTCAGCTAGTTCCTGGGGTCTGAGACATTGCTCTTCTTGCCCATTGTTCTCTTAAGGGGAACTAACAGGGTCCAGAATAGAGCAACATTGGGAGCTCGAATGGGGCCCTGGCATTGCTATAGAGTAACTTGGTGCAGGGCCCTCTTTTTCATTGCTGCAGTTTGGCTTTTTATTTTCGCTTGTTTTTTTTTTTCTGTATAAGACATGAGTGAGTACCCCCTTTATTCCAGCTGCTGGCTCTGCTAACCCCCTCTTTTTTTGCTCAGTGTGGCATCATGCCCCCTTGGAGTATGGAGGTGAATTGGCCCCTCTGTGTTGAATGTTTCTTTGATCTCACCTTTCCTCTTTCCTTTACAGCATTTGTTTATGTCTGTCTATTTAAAACACGGAGGTTCCCCACTAACCACAAGGCCTCTGGGTCCGACACACACTTCCTCTTTTGTCTCCACCTGTTGTGCTTTGCAAAGTTCAGTTGCTTTCAATCATGGTGATTTCCCCTCTCATTATAGGGAAGCTTGTAGAGGAGTCCTCACATTTCTTCTGATCAGCTGTAGGATTTGTGTAAAAATATCTGAGTTGGGGAAATTCTGGGGGGGACAGCAGTATTGGATTCATGGGTCTCCCCAGAGAACATGGCTGATCCAGACCTGTATTGTTACTGGCTAGAAAAAGAGAAGTAGGCTCAAGGGTGATTCTCCAACTGTCCTTCACCCCATCTTGCCTGCCACTGTTGTCGAAGAACCAGAGAAGCACCTCCATTTTGTATTATAAGGGTTAAATAGAGTTCAGTTTTACATTCCTGACAGGGGCTTACCCAATTCCAAGAAAGAATAAGCTAAGCACTAAGGACATCTGGATGATCCAACTCTAAGGCAGTAAAACGGCCACCCCAGTCAGGTGGGGTCCAGAAATGTTAAGCTGTAAAAAGTCCCTAAGCATGAGCCAATCAGCAGCACAGTTGAGCCCTTGTCCCCAAGTAACCCTGCCTTGTGGTTTTTGCTTTTAAAAAGCTTATGTAATTTAAGGTGGGCAGCTCTTCCTTGCTTTGCTACATTGGGTGTCTGAAACAAGCTCCATGCCTGGCTTGTAATGTGCTGACAATAAACCTTGCTGTTACATTTTGGGCATCTCTGTCTCCAGTAGTCTCTTTGGGGATTGAGCTTCAGGCAGAACAATTGTCAGCCTGAAATCTTCCTCTCCTGAGGAAATCATTGAGGTGTGTAAGAAACAATGCTAGGAACAATGCAATGTGATAATATATTGTATATTTAATAAAAATAGCCTGGAATATCTGAGGACAAAGTCACCCACATCCAACCTATGAAAGTCAGGTGGTAGTGACCTATGTCTTTCATTCCATCACTCTGGAGACAGAGATCTATCTGGATCTCTGAAAGTTCAAGGTCTAATAGCAGGGCAATGATAACACAAATCTTTAATTGTAGTTTTAGGAGAGTTGAACCAGGAAACGATATAGGTGGGCAAGGAAAGAAATATAAGGCAAGGAGAAGGTAGTTCTCTCTTTTTCCTGTATACCTAGCCAGTCTGAGGACTCATGAGGATCCTCCAGGTTTTAATGGATCTTAGGCACTGAGAGCAAAGCCCTTCTAGAGAGGTAATGCACACATGGTACACTGAGATTCAACAGGCTACTGCCTAAGTCCACCGCTCAGACTGCTATCCAGGTATGGTGCTACTCAAGGGCTGATGACCAAAGATATGTAAGAGCTTGTTTGACAGGGCAACCTAAGCCAGGCACAGTCCAGAATGCTTAGCCCTCCTGAGGAGGGGTCAACGAAGCACCCTGGCTTCCACTGAGCGTGTCCCATAAATAAAAATGCAGATGCGTGGACTGTATACACCCTGGAGGCTTCTAAGGGCCTAGAGACCAGCTTGGTCTCAGCTAGTTCAAACTAGCGATGCCTTAAGACACATGCTCCTAGCACTTCCTCATAAGCTAACCAGGAGTTTGCCAGTGGCCTTGATAATAAGGACAGAGTCTTGATATGAGGTGACCTAGACCAGTGGGAGATGACCACAGCATAACTGCAGATACCAGAAAATCAAAGCCCTTTCCCTTGGCTGGGGAAAATCTGGGAGGAGGGTGTTTAAGGCTTTCCCCTCCCTCAATACAATTAGACTTTCTCTAGAGACTGTGTTGACACTGTCTTTGTGCCTTCTTACCCCCTCGCCCAAGGGAAAATAGTAGAGCCCTAAGCACACATAGAACAACCCCAACATCTGGTACTAAGCCAGAAGTACCCCGACACATCAACACCCTTCTGGGCTGGTTAGATCACAGAACATACCACCCCAGCCAATCCTCTTGCACATTCTCTGTAAAGTTAGCATACTCCAGCTGGTGAGGCTGGAGGATTGCTAGGGACCTTCCTCAGAAGGTCAGAGAAACTGAAGAGGCCCAGACTCAGCCCAGTTACATACACACCCAGGAGACTTTATCTGAAGAGTCAAAACTTAATTCTTCATTTTATTTTTCTTTTTCTGTTGCTTGTTTCTATTTTTTTCTTTTTCTGTTGTGTTCTTTTACCCTGATTTTTTCCTTCTACATCTTTTTTTCTATCTCCTAAGTTCTTTTTGCCTTATGATTTATATATTCCAGCAAAATCTTTTAAACAATATAAAAATTACAATGTGGTTGCATTTTATTTTTCTTCAAGTGAATGAGTACAATGAATACAAATAAAAATAGTATGTTCCCCATTATCCTTACATAATTAAACATTTTACATATTACAGATGAAAAATAAATTATTCCCAAGGACTTACATCCATCCATGTTTAAGCAACTTGTTATAGAGTAACAAAGTGTAAGAAAGCAAGGTATTTGTCACAGTCAGTTCTTTTACTGGAAGGCTGCTATTTGCAGTTACAAAGAAAGTGTAAATTATTTTATTATTTATCTCAAAAGATAATCATACAAAAAAAATCTTAAAAGTATCACAAATATAAATTTATACATATATTTAAAAAATCAGTCATTTCTATTTTCAAGTCCCGAGAGTGCACACCCACTCTTCAATATTTTTAAAAAAACTAAATCATGGAAGGAAGCTGAGAACAAAAGTAGGTATTACAAGAAATTAATCATCGCTTTTGATCACCCACCTATCCTGCCAAGAAAGGCATGTCAGCCAGTAATAACCAGCTGCCTTTGTTCCTGTTCCTTGACCTCAATGAGTCCCTCACTCAACTATTAAAAGTGTGTTTTTCTAAACTTTAAATTGTTCCCTAAGATTTTCTACCTCAAAGCCATTAACAAAAATATTATAACCTACCTTTACTAATAATATATATCTCTAATTTTTTCTAAGTGTGGTGGTCAAATTATTAATCTTCTTTAGCAGCAATGCTTGGAAAAAGTCAATAACTACTATTATAAATACCAGTGACACTGCCCAGTGAACAGCTAGGAGACCCCTTAGAGTTTTCATACAAATCATGGATTATGAGGGACATTGTAATTGCAAGGGCAATAAGCAGAGCTGTGCTCAATAGCAGCATAAAGTCCTCAGGACACATAGTTTTTGTTTTCCTCAGGGATCTGCCTCTCTGAGACATACCCATGGTGTTTATGTTGACTGGTGGGCCATTTTCCATAAGTCCCAAAGCTGATCCTCTTGTATGGTCCCAGGCAGAGGATGTAGAAATTATTTCCCAAATCCCAACACATACTCCTTTTATAGTACATGTACCCCTGGTTTGTAAAGCCAGAGGATGTGTGACCATGGTGCATATTCCACTGACACCATGCGTAACCATATGATCATGATGGAAGACACAAATCTTGTCTGCATACACTGCTGCTGTATGGATCCCAGCTGATGATGTCAAAGGATGTAATCCCTAAACCTGAGCCAAGATCATGTCAGTTACCCCATCCATGGATCAGAACTAAGGACTGAACTTCAGAAAAAAACTGAGCAGAGTCAAGACTTACCAAGACAAGGTAATACCAAACACCAGTCAAAGTGATCAATCAATATATGTGGCCAGAAAGAATTGAAATCAATTATTTTTGGGTAATGTTCTTGTACACTGTAAAGATTTGTCACTTGAATTGGTTAATAAAGCATTGATTTGCCACTAGGTAGGCAGGAAGTATAGGTGGGGTTACTAGACTAGGATAATTCTGGGAAGAGGAAAGACAAAGAGACACCAGCCAGACACAAATGAAGCAAGATGAGAATGCTTTACTAAGAAAAGGCACCAAGCCATGTGGTGATACATAGAATAATAGAAATGGGTTGATTTAAATTGTAAGAGCTAGCTATTAATAAGCCTGAGCTACTGGCCAAGCATTTATAAGTAATAAGTAATATTAAGCCTCTGGAGCCAATTATTTGGAAAGCAGCTGCTGAGTATTTGTGAGTTACTTTTCGGACAAAAACTTTTGCCCATATGTGGTGTCCAAACATTTGGTAAGAATTTCCACATAAAACCCAAGAAAGCTTAAAAAAGAATTCTAAACACACAAAACAGAGTTATACACAGCTTCTTGGTCACAGCATTTCCTCAGTAGGCTCTGTGTGCTGACAGAAAGAGGTGAGGCTCCTTTAAGAGAAGGCATCCTTACTTAGCATTAGTGGCAAAAACCTCACTGCTCCTTTAAAAGGTCCTGCTACCAAATACTTAATAAAGTTTATGAGCAGCAGGTGGCACACTACTTGGTGGCAGCATGGTCTCAAAAACTTTCTAGAACTGGAGCAGTAAACATGGCTTTCAGAGTTGGAACTGAGCCTCTGTCATAAGACTAGCTTCTTAAGGAACCAAGGAATGGGGTAGGTCATTTGCCAAAGCCTCCACTTTGGTGCTAGCCATGTCTCTTAACAGATTAAAGACTCATGTGGTCAGAAAAAGATAGAAATGTGCAGCCAAGACAAACTCAGACAAAAAATCCTCTAAATGTCTTACAGTGTATTTAAAAATATATGTAGGCTTGGGAGAGTAAAGAGAAGGTGTAGACAGCCATAAAAAAGAAATATAGTTTTAAAATAATAAAGTCCTTAAAAAGGAAGTAAGATAATATTTAAAAATCTTCATAAAGATGGAAAATACACAGTTTGGATACTGTATTTTTTTTGTTGTCTTTGAATTTTTTGGCTGCTGACAAAAGAGCAACAGCTGCTAAAAAGACATTTGATTACAAATACTCCTGGGTTAATCTAACCTACATATTTTGAAAATGCTTTAACTTTAAAATTGAAGTAAAAAGATATGCTATTTAGGAGACAAGGTTATGCTTTTGTTTCTACAGGAAATGAGAACCTGTGAATTCATTCCAGGTTAAGAAAAATCAGGTTTGATGGAGGTAGATTCCCTGAAAAATCTCTGATAGAAATAGATGGCCCAGACAATCCAGCATTTCAGAGTGCCTCTGTGGAAGTTTCCTCTGAATTCTGCATCTAGAGGTTGCTGGCTGAGATGATCCAGTCTCACAGAATATTCCAGTCAAGACTTAACCAAAGTCGTGATTTTTTTTCAGGGTTTCTCAAACGTTACCAGACCCCCAGTAAGCAGGAAACAGCTTAGAGAACTATGCTCACATTTCCCCAAAATGGATTATGAATGTTTAGGGAGTTAGTTATAAACTGTTATTTTTCATAGACAATTTCTTTCTAAAATAGAAAGGGACATTACAGAGAGAGGATAAAAGGGTAGATTATTAAATCTACTTTAATCCAAAAAACAACTATTAATCTTACATATTTTATATTAGTATAATTTTGGTTTATTGATACAAATTTAAAGTTAATTTTGTTATACTGTATTTAATTTTCTTCTCTTATTTTGAGCATTATGTTATGTAGCTCATTTAAAAGTACAATGTATAATTAAGAAATACAGATTGATAGTCATCTATAATAGTAAAACTTATAGTCATGTCAGTTAGGTTTTTTGAGGTATACAAAAATATACTTCTGATAGTTAGGTAATATTCAAACACTTCAAAGATCTATAGATTATAGCATTTAGTATGTTTAATAACCTAAGGCTTTTCATGACAGTGAGACATGTCTGCTCCTGGCAACATCAATATATTTCAGAGAAGGTGATGGGCATAGAAGAAACTCCATATGGAATTTGCTTTCTTTGTGGCAAGAGTTAGCCACTGGGCAAGAAAGTGCTCTTGCCTCAACTGCTGATAATATAATGTCCAAAACAGGACAAGCAGGATGCAAAAGCATGGATTGCCAAGACACGGTACGAATGCCCTTTAGAAAATCCTTCTTCACAGATAAGTCTTTCAGATATGCTAGGCCTGTAGGTTGAAGATGGAACATTGAGTAATTGTTCAGACAGCCAGCTGTCTGTCATTTCTCACATTTTTTGGAAGTCATTTGCTTGCATTTCCTGCTTACTCTGTATTATTTCCTTGTCTGGTCTCTGAGGGAGTTGAACACTAGAAAGGGAGGAGACAAATTGGGCTTTCCATTTTAGCCTTCCCTGAACCACCCTTCACTTCCCCATTCAGCATGAGGATCCTTGGAGAAAGGATCTATGCCTTTTGGCCTGAGGATTCAGTAGTGTTGAGAAGTGGCTGTGGCTTGTTCCTCTGTCTCTCTGGTCTTTAAACTTTACCCCAATATCTGGCTCCAGGTTTTTATTCTAAGATCAATTAGGATTCATACAACAACATACTAATTCTAGATGTTTAAGTCCCACTGAAAAACAAGTAACATAAAAAGTCAATTGAACATGTCTCTGTTCCAAATTGCCAATCTAATAGTAATGGCACCAATGAGAACAGTTTAGATAAAAAATTAAGAAGAATAATCTTAAATATGCTCAAAGAATTGGGAGGAAATAAATAAACTTGTGAATGAATTCTAAGACAACATGAATCTCTTGAATGGAGTCCAAGGCCACACAAACATATATTAATGAAATAAGGAAGTCTTTTGGGATATGAAAATAGAACTTATCAAGGACAGAGAAACACTAAAGGAAAACAAATTAAATGATGCTGAAAATGAAAAATTTAATAATTCAGATAAATGCAGTGGGAAGTCTTTAATAGAACAGATCATGTGGATGATAGAATTTTCAGGACTAACGATGAGGCAGAAGAATTAGATCATTTGGTTAAAGTATGAATGGAACATGTGAGATATTTGGGACGCCATGAACAACTAGAAGCCATGTTATCAGCCTCACAAGACCTGCTCAATGCCAGCTCCCAGAGCTGTAGTTAGCATAGCCCAGATATGCAAGAATTCAAGCTGTGGCTTTTCATCCTGTGTGAATGAACAGAAGAGTAAGTGCTGCTGGGAGGATTCCCACTGGGAGGATTCCCACTGGGAGGATTCCCACTGGGAGGACTCCCTGCCTCATCTTAAACACAGACTGAAAGCAACAGGGCCAAGGCATTTGCACTCATGGCTTCTTTCTCCTCCTCCTCCTCCTCCTCCTCCTCCTCCTCCTCTTCTTCTTCTTCTTCTTCTTCTCCTTCTTCATTCAGAAAAACTGCACAAGCACAAAAGTTAATGTCTCCATTTAAAAACAGTTTATTTAATTAGCAAAACATTTATAGTCTTAAAAGCCAAAAGCTATGTAGTCTCTCAACACAATGGCTATGATTTTGAAGTTATTCTGTGCATGTTTTACAAAGTTATAATCATTCTGTGAATAAAATCTTATACCCTGACTTATTTTTATAGATATTATTGACACTTCTGTTTCATCATATGTCCTAATAACTGTAATTTTTAACAACAACATAGCATTTCTTTGAGTGGATAAACTATAATTTACTTGGCTGTTTTCTAGTTCTTTGACAGCTATGTGGTTGTTAGATATTGCTACTTTTACAAACTGAGTCAAGTAAAGTGAGCTCACAGAAACCAGAGCTGTGTGGTTTACACAGCATGAAAGCTAGAGATGTGCTCGCATTTCATGAGGGCTCAAGAAGGACAGAAAGATCAGAGTGGGCAGTTGCCGGGTCAGTACTGCTGGAGGGAATCAACATCAGCTGAATAAAGAGAGAAGATGTGCTAGACAGAGCAGAAATGAAAGCCATGTGCCTAGACTCATAGTAGGATCAAAACTGCACATAGTAGGGCAGAGGTAGAAACCCTTCAAAGAAAATAAAGACACTAGGATTGGTAAACAATAAGTCACATTTTCATTGTACAAATATTTTGTCTTCACACACATTGGTCTTTATAGATTTTGGAACAATTTTCTTAGTTGAAATTTTTCAAGGCAGAATAATTGGGTAAAAATTTGGGGTGGCTTGTACTGTGTATTTTCAGTTATGTGAATGTGTGTATATCTATGTATATATACATGTCTGTAGAGGTACAGAGAAATCTTTGTCAGAGGTCAGCAGTCCCCAGAGTCACAGGTTCTGCATCCACACATCCAAACAACTCAGGATCAAAATATACTGAATATATATGGCTATTTTTCTCCCCACTCTTGATAATATAGTATAACAAAAATGTATACAGATTTCCCATTAGGCATTGGAAGCCTAATCTAGTGACAATTTAAAGTATTTGGGTGAGTGTAGGTGATATTCAAACACTACACCATTGCATATGATGAATGTGATCATCTGTGGACTTTGGTGTCCTTAGGGTCCTGAAATCAAGCCTCTATGGGTATTAAGGAATAGCTGTAGTTGGGAATGTTAGCCAGTTGAAATGAGGAATTGGGAACTAAGAAGCCATGGTGAATGTTTTATTCTAATATTGTCGGTAACTACATATTACCTTTTGATACTACACATGATCTTTGGGTTTAGGTCTAAGATTATTGTGTCAAGCTGTTTCCTGCACAAGAACTGACTGACAGTGTGCTGTTCTAAATTCCCAGGTTGGAATTCTGTGAAAGGGATAGTTCTAGAAGAATTAGCTTTGTAAAAGCATCTGAATTTTTCTTTTTTTATTTCTACCCCCTCTGAAGCTCTTGCTATTGGCTCACCCACACCCTACTCAACATCTATAATTTTACATAAGTAATTTGCTTTTTTGAGCCCTTCCCAAGCCCTCAATTTAGTTCTCATTGAAACAGCAACTCTCTTATTTATCTCACTTCTATTTAATTGGTTTTCATAACATTCATTTAATTACATAATTAGAAAGAGCATTCAAAGAGCCTTAGTGGGCTTGGGAACTAATAAAATTCATTCTTGGTAAGCAGACAGCTCTACTGGTAGGGGCATGAGAACACAGAGTACTAGAGAGTATCCCACGGTGGTGAGTGGCACTGACCCAGTGGGCATCAGCCTGCCTGCTTTCGAGTGACTGGCAAATAGACTTAGGTGGATTGCTTTAGGAGGAATCTTTCATGCTGTTCTAAATGAAACTTCCTCATGTCATGAAAACAGCACACTCCCCTCTCTGTATTAGCTCCCTATAAACAGATTTAACCAACTGCACATCAAAAGTAAAAATTTAAATAAATTACATCTATACTGAACATATAAACTTGTTTTAGCTGATATTCCATAAAACAATGCAGGAAAACATAGTTTATATGGCTTTTACATTGCTGGATATAAATAATCTTGAGTTAATTAAGATAGCCAGGACTTGCCAGTTTTTATTGCAAACACTGTGCCATTTAATTTCATGGACTGATTTGGGTATCCTCAGGGAGTTTTGGAATCAATATGCCAATGGATGGTAATAAACAATTGCATAGTGCAAAAGCTATGACTCCAGGGCTGGCAGACATGCATGTTTAGTACATTGTCATGGTAGAATTTGACTTTGAATACAGAGAAGGTGCAAGGCTGTTTCCATGCAGCATCTCTTCATGTTTTTACCCATCTTCTTACTGAGGGGCAGCTTGCTCCATCGTCAGAATGAGCCCCTTATGCATGCACATGCATGGGGCTATTTCTTGGCTCTTCATTATGACATTTATATCTCTCAATCACCAACAATACATTCTTAGTTTCTATAGCTACATGAGATAATAAATTTGAAACCCAGGTAGAATAAGGTGGCCTACTTTATTCTTTTATAGAATTATTTCATGTAATCCAGTTTTTACTTTAATATACATTTAATAAGAATGTTCATCTCTATTTTCTTGCACATTAGACTAAAGTTGTTAGCTAATCTTGACATACTAAATCTTGAGATTAATTTAAGAAGAATTGATATCTTTTTTCTTGAATTTTCCAACTCATGAACATTACATTTTTTTGAGTTTCTATTTATCTAAAAATGCCTTGATTTTTCTTAATTCCTGAGGAATATGTTCACTGGCTATATGGCTTTGGTTTGATTATTATGGAAAGTATTTCCAGGTTTTGGATGAGAACCTGCTACCATCCCTCCTGTCCCCAGCAGATGATGCCTTAACAGTTTGCTCTTTGGTTTCCAGAAGCTGGGAGCTGATGGTCTTGTGAGGAATTACTTAGATTCGGGCTTTTTTGTTTTTACTTTTTTTTCTGGGGAAAAAAAAACCCCAAAAGATTACTGTGGTTTGTAGTTTTAGAGGGATAGAGTCTGAGATGGTGGGAAAGACATGGCAGTGGGCAGGGGCAAAATGACAGGATAAGGATGATGGCTGGTCCCACTTTATATACACACATACACTCACACATTCACACACACACTCTCACACACAAAGTATGCACTCACATGCACACCTGCAACACCCCAAATAAACACACATATATTACACACACACACACACACACACACACAAAGAGAGAGAGAGAGAGAGAGAGAGAGAGAGAGAGAGAGAGAGAGAGAGAGAAGTGGGGTGAGTGTATAAACCTTAAAGCCCTGCTCCAGTGTGCATATCCCCAGTAAAGCAAAAGAAGATAATTGAAGAAAGAGGGTTTTTTTTGTGATTACAGTTCTGGAGGGACAGAGTCCATCATGGCAAAGAAGCCATGGCAACAGGCAGGCAAAGCACAGTTAACAGAAAGCAGGGCACTTACAGTTCACTCAAACCCAGGAGGCTTGGAGGTTCATGTTATTTATTTACCTTTTGTTTTTGTCAAGTTAGAAAAATTTTAGTTTTAAGAAATCCAATTACTTTATTGTCAAGTCCCCTCCGTGTACCAATTCCCTTTCCATACTAGGAGTGTCCTGTGGAGGAGAGGCAGAATGTAAGGAAAGCCCAGTGTTCTGTGCAGGCATTTTACAGCCCCATTCTGCTCTTGTACACTGTAAATATTGGTTTTCTAAAACACTGATTGGCCAGAAGCTAGGTGGACAGCAAGGGGTGACCAGATGAGGAGAATGATGGGAAGAGAAAGAGCGGAGAAGACCCCAGCAAGATGAAAAGGAAGTAAGAAGAGAATGCTGCATTTACAAAAAGGCACCAAGCCAGGTGACTAAGTATAGATGAGAATTATGGGTTAGTTTAAAAGTAAGAGTTATTAAGTAACAGTCCTGAGCCATAGGCTAAATAGTTAATAATTAATATAAGCCACTGTGTGATTATTTGGGACTACATGACTGTGAGACTCGTCTGGGTGGGACAGAGAAACTTCTCACTACACCTTTCCCTATCTTTTGACTTATGTTTTTTTTTTTTCTCATCTTCTGCAATTGTCCCTGAGCCTTAGAAGATATGGTATCAATGTTTTGTTTGGAGATAAGCAATTAATTGTCAATTATTTTCAGCATTGAATGTAGCCATGAGTCTGAATTTATCAACATATCATTGGGAAGAGAGACTTCTCCAATTAAGACTGAAAATAGCGGTTATTAATGAATATAATTACATATTAAAAGTTAAAAGGCAGTTTATGTTATGTACATTTAGCTAGATAAAGAGTTAAGCCTCTATCCAGGGCCCTCATTGTCCCTCACCAAGAACTTGTGAATATTTTTATAGCACATTGATTCCTTGCTGTGGAATGAGCCACAAGTCCAGCCAGAGAGCCATTGGTTACCCTGAAGGGAACCATGCCATTATTGCTGAAGTGGGTTCTTTTGCCTGGAAGAGATGTCATTGTTTATAGGGTTCTCAGCTGGGTAAGACCACTGATGCCTTTCCTCACCCAGAAACCTGCATAGAGCACTTTTGGGCACTATGAGAGTTAACTAGTTAGGAAGAAGATTCCATCTTGGTTCTAGTTTGATTTTTCTATCATGCAACCACAGTGTGTGGTATCTTTAGCAGAAAGGTCTTATAATGTATTTTGGTGGGCAACCAAGATTTATGACAAAAGTTTGTATTGTTTGGGGGGGGGTCCTGACTCATCCTAGAGTAAGAATTCATTAGATAGTATTGTGTGCCTTGCCCTGGGATTTGCCTTAATGACTTTTAGAAGGAGCTTTTGATAGTCATATAGAGGATTTTCCTTTCAACTATCTTTAAAAAATGAATTGTAATTTTTAGATTGGTTGTATGTCTTCATATGGGTTTTCATGTTTTTTTTTCCTTTGGTTACCCCAACTCCCTACACTAAGCACATACAATTAGAGATTCAAAGCTGGGCTGCACATCTGAAAGACTGTGCAGTTTTTTTTTAGTTGTCTTGTTACCTCATTACTTTTGGCATTACAAGCATAATTTAAATGGCTTAGTGAAATAATAGTACATTGATATATTTCTGGGTTTTTTTGCTGTGTTTTCATTTTATTTTATATTTATATATTTATTACTTGGTGATTTTACAGAATGTACCCCATCAAACTCAGCTATTAGACCTCTCAGATTCATGCCCACTCTTATGACCTCCCCATTTACAAAAACACCCATTCATGCTGCTCGTTTATTTACTGGAGCATAACTAAACTCCCTGTGGCCAGACTCTTAAAGAAAACAAGTCTTTCCTCACCCACACCCATGCCAGAGGCCATCAATACAGAAGTGAGACACTGTGTCATTTAGCTATGTTCTAGCCTTGAGCTCTTGTATATAATGACTTCTCTCTCTCTCTCTCTCTCTCTCTCTCTCTCTCTCTCTCTCTCTCTCTCTCTCAGTCTACTAATGAGTAAGTACATCCCCTGCTTCTCTTTCTGGGATTGTGTTATCTTGCTCAGGAGGATATTCTCCATATCCATCCATTCGCCTGCAAATTTTAGAATATCATTTTTTCTTACTGCTGAGTAGTACTCCATTGTGTAGATGCACCACAGTTTGTTAACTCATTCTTCAGTTGAAGGGCATCTAGGTTGTTTCCAAATTCTTGCTATTATGAATAATGCTGCTATGAACATAGTTAAGTTAATGCTTTCGGGGTACAAATGTGCATCTTTAGGGTATATGCCTAAAAGTAGTATTGCTGGATCCTTGGGGAGGTTGATTCCAAGTTTTCTGAGAAACTGCCATACTGCATTCTAGAGTGGCTGAACAAGCTGACACTCCCACCAACAATGGAGGAGTGTTCCCCTCGTTTCACATCCTCTCCAGCATAGTCTGTCATCTGTGCCTTTAGTCTTAGTCATTCTGACAGGTGTAAGGTGGTATCTCCAAGTTGTTTTGATTTGCATTTCTCTGATGGCTAAAAATGTTGAAAACTTTTTCATGTGCCTTTCAGCCATTTTTAATTCTTCTGCTGGGAATTCCCTTTTTAGTTCTGAACCCCATTTTTAAATTGGGTTTTAAGGGTGTGGGGCTCTAGTTTCTTGAGTTCTCTATATATTTTAGAGATCAATCCTCTGTCACTTGTAGGGTTGGTAAAAAATCTTTTACCACTCTGTAGGCTGTTGTTTTGTCTTATTGACTGTGTCATTGGCCTTACAGAAACTTCTCAGTTTCAGGAGGTCTCACTTATTGACTGATGTTTTTAGTGTCTGTGCCACTGGTGTTATATTTAGGAAGTGGTCACCTGTGCCTATGTATTGGAAGGTATTTCCCACTTTTTTTTCTATCAAGTTCAGTGTAGCTCGGTTTATGTTGAGGTCTTTGATCCACTTGGATTTGAGTTTTGTGCAAGGTGATAGATTTGTATCTATTTGCATTTTTCTACACACCACCATCCAGTTATGCTGACACCATTTGTTGAAGATGCTGTCTTTCTTCCATTGTATATTTTGGCCTCTTTGTCAAAAGGACCGTGCAGTTTTTATCTTTCTGTGTTTATGCTGTGTCATTCTTTGTTTTCATTTCACCCATTCACTTACAACTGCAGAAAGCTGACCAAGGCAAGCTCCTTAGGAGTTTTTCTCAAAATTCGAGATTTTAATTGACAGCAACAAAACAAATGACAGATGTCAGGATGGTAAACATCTTCCGTTTGTCAGCCTCTGTGAAGATCACCATTGGAGGACCACTTGATGTCGGTGCCATCAGCTGTGACCATGTGTGTAAGAGGGCGTGTCTATGGTTCACCCAGAAGGTGGCATCCTTTAGGTAACAGAAGACTGGTGCTTCTCAGGGGCATCTGTACAGTATAGAGAGGGAGAGGGTCAGGATAGTTACTGATTATTAAAAACCAGGCACTATCATGGATTTCTGGAGTGTTCAGTACCCCAAACTGTAGTAGATAGGGGGAAAAAATCTAATACAATTTCTTCTGAATTCCATATGCTTCTTGGCCACCAAAACCTTAGATTTAGGTTGAATATAATTTAGAAAATGCAACATGGCATTCTATTTTCTTTTTATGAACGTATGACAGACTTTTCTACCCTTTTCTTTCATATAATGAACATGCATTTGGTTTTTGTTTGTTTTTGGTTTTTCAAGACAGAGTTTCTGTGTAGCCCTGGCTGTCCTGGAATTCACTCCATAGATCAGGCTTGCCTCAAACTTAGAGATCTGCCTGCTTCTGCCTCCTGCGTACAAGGAATAAAGTCGTGAGCTGCCACCACCCATCAAACATACATTTTTTAAAGGAAAGGAAATAAAAATAGCCTTAGAAATATGTTGACCTTTTATGAATTCACAAGTCTAATATTAAGTGTTAATTTTAGGCATGTTCCTGATGAACAGAAGTTTAGAAATGCTGATTAGTTTAGCAAACTGGTCAAAATTATGCTAAAAGAATTTTCTAATCCAAAAAAGTTAACAATACCTACCACCTAGGTGGCTGAATAAATTTTCAGAAAACTCAATTTTCTGTTAATCTAATTTTTCTATGGATGTATATTAGGCCATTTAAATGAGACTCATCTGAATTTCAGTTGAAGTATCATGATAATTGGTGCTTTGACTCAGAAACAGAGATTTCAATCTAGATGCATTAAACTTGTTGGACAACTTTTCAGTCTTTAGACCATATCATGGTTATTAAGAAGTTGAGCTTAAAGCAGATTTGGGGGGAGATTTGCCTGAAAGTTTTGAATGAAATTAGAGAACAACTCATAGCAGTTGTTTGGAGAACTGAGTTGCAAAGAAGCTGCATTTGTAGTGTTTCATTGGTCAGAGAAAGCGTGAGCACTGCTCATAGATTGGGTATGGCTTGACAGATGGGGAAGGAGAGATGCAGGGTGTCTGTGAGTGAGAGAGAGTGGGAGGAAGAAGGGAGGAGAGGGAAGGGGAGGGGGAGGAGAAGATGAGAGGGAGAAAGAGAGGGGGAAGGGAAGGGAGGGGGAGGGGAGGAAGAGGAAGGGGAAGAGGGAGAGGGGAGAGAGAGAGAAAGATAGGGAGGGGAAGGGTGAGAGGGAGAGGGAGGGAGAAAGGAAGGGAGGGAGGGGAAGAGAGGGACAGGGAAAGAGGAAGAAAGAGAGGGGGAGGGGGAGGGGGAGGAGAGGGAGACACCTAGCTTGACAGTTCGACATTGCCTCAGGTTTTAGGAAATATGCCTGACATCTTGAAGGACCATCTAGGGACAGCGTCAGTATTTGTAACCTAACTCATTGAGTCCATACCAATACCATGACACAATTTCACAAAAAAACTGTCCTGGGGCGCAGCCAGCACTCAAGACTCCTGAAAAGCCAACTAGAGGTTTGACTAATATCTGAGACCTGTTCTCAGGCACTGAAGTCCAGGAGGATGACAGGCATCTGGGAGCCCTGCGAGGAATGTGTACAGACTCAAATCAGGGTTTCTTTTTTTGGTTCTTGGTTTCATAAATTAAAAAAAAAATATAAACAGACCTAAGAGAAAGCTTAAGAACAACGTCAGAGTTTGAGACAAAGCAATAGGGTGGGCAAGCTGTAACTCTCAGTAGCGGGTGAGGGGTGTGGAGGGTGTGGGGGTGTGGGGGCAGGGGGAACAGGAGAGGCCTTTTGAATTAGAATTCAGGAAAGCGAAGATAGTGTGTTCGGCAACAGGAATCATGGAGCCGCTACATGGAGGAAGCAAAGAGGTTTCAAACAGAGTGTGAGGATGCCAGAAAGACAGGGCCAGAATGAGCACAAAAGCAATATGGATGTATACAGGAAAGCAATCTCCTAAGAGCAAGTGTGACCCAAAATTCTGTTGCTGAAAAGCAATTGGCCGAAATGCCGTTATCTTCACGTTGCAGGAAGTTGAAGAACATTCAGGCAAGCTCTCCCAAGCAGAAACGAGCAAACTCAACCCACATCTGGGTACAGTCTGTGATCGCCCCCTCCTCTCATTCCGTCCCTGAACATTACTGTTAGTGAAGAGGTGATTACGGACTGTGACTAGACACGGAACTTGTTATCTCAGGAGGGTTCATGAGTTAAACATATAAACTGCTTCAAGATGTGCTTTGACACATTCAAAGGTGGAAGATTTGCAGCAGCTTATGAGCACCAGGGGACTTTGCAGTAACATTTGTGAGTTCTGGTAATGGCTTGTGTCAAATCACTTCCCCCTGAGGCTTGCAGCATGCTCTCCTGGGTGTATGAAGTACTTTCTCTTGTTTGACACAACACACTCCATAGCTGTGTACGGGTGTGAGCTAGGAGCGAGAGTGCCTGTAAATGCCTGGAGTATGCAGGGTGATTTATACATATTACCAGAGTCTTCACCTCAGTTCTGGGAGATAAATATTGTTACATAAATTTATTGTGCAAGGAAACAGAGCTTGGAGGTGGTAGAGACGGGTTTTCAGATGTGTAATAAGTGTTCTGTTCCCAATGCTTATCTCCTTGCAATAATGTGGAGTGCTTAGATTTTGGGTCTCTTGGAGACGTTATCTTTTTTCTCTCTCATTTCCTATGATTTCTGTGAAATGATGAAGAGGGAAGGCAAAATCAAGGGAATGTCAGAGATACTATTTTCTGATCTCCCCTAAGGTTATAAATTTTTGGGATGTGTTTATTTTGGGGGAAGCAGTGCGAATACCAGGTCCCAGAATTATGACTAAGGAAGTGAATGGATCCAAATATGTGGGTCATGGGATAAAGAGAAAAAAAGCACCCATTAATACTCAGATGCAGAAAATGGTATTGGTGTCAAATCTCAGGGCAAAAAAGCTGGACAGACTCCAGTCAGCCTTGTGACCATTCAGTTTGGAGAGTCTGAGGGAGCAGCAGAGAGCAGCTGCCTGGCTTCTTCAGTCACAGGAGAGAAGAGTGCCAGGCTGTAGCTATAGCAGAGTGCCAGCGTGACTCTCAGCATCAGAAGGCTACCCTTGGCTGGCGTGAACAGAGTAGCTCTGAAGCACGGAGTGTGAACTGCTGCCAGCACGTGGAGAGCTCAAAGAAGGGCTCACCATATGCCACTGAAGTGATGCTATTCTTTACATTAAAAATTAGAATATGTGTATGAGTGTTTTGCCTGTAAATATGTCTGTGCCCCACATGAGTACTTGGTGCCTGTGGAGACAGAAAAAAGTGTCAGGTCACTTGAAACTGGAGTTACAGATGATTGTAGGCTGTCATGTGGGTGCTGGGAATTTAACCTTGGTCTTCTGAAAGAGAAGCCAATGCTCTTAACCACTAAGCTGTCTTTCCAAGCACCTTAATTTTCTTGTGTTTACTAAGGTAAGGATCCACCCCAACTGAATATAGATTCTAGTTACAAGTGTGATAGCCTTGGCTTTGAGTTTATTGAAACTACATGTAAGAGGTAAAGTTATCTAGATTTTAGAGTCAATAGATTTTATTAAAAATAAATTTATTAAAAATGAATTTTAAAACCTACTTGGTTGTTTTTGTTCACTGTTCTGATATTACATACCAGAACAAGCATATCTAAATTTTAGCTAAAATGATTAATTTTCAATATTTGTGTGTATGTATCACAGTCTTTTCCATGATGAAATCACTCCCAAATTATTGAGTTTTGTTATATCAGCGGAAGGAGCCATATCATATGTTAAATAATTGGTAAGAAAAGTGAATGATAGAAAAAGTAACTCACAATTAGTTACCCGTTCTGGTTTATAAGAGTGGAGAATTTTGTAAGAGTCTGACTTCTTTTGATGTCCTGGATCTGAGGAGCATTGTCACAGTTCTTTATCACCAAGGGATAAGATGAACAGCAAACCACATGAACCTTCTATGCCAGCCAGAGCAGGTGGTGAGGCAAGGTCTAGGACAGTCAACATACGACCTCAGCAACTATCTGGAGGCTCTAATTAGATGAAAAAAAAAATGCGGAGACTCCACCAGACTCATCAGATGGCTAAAGGTGGTTGGTTGGTTCAGGGTCTTCATGCATGGATTCTGATATTTTCTCCTGATTATTATGAATGAATCAAAGGTTCATTGCAGCATTATTCACAATAGAATATGAAGGCAACTCAAGCATTTCTTAACAAGTGAATAAATTGTGCTCTATATGACAGAATGTAATTAAGCCACAGAACGGACTCCTGACGTATAGCCAATGTGAATGCACCCAGATATGGAGAGACACCTTCACTTGTACATAAGGACTGTCAATAAACAAAGAAACAAAAAAACAAACTCATAGAAACAAGTATTTTCCTACTAGATCACAAGTGAAATGGGGAGATGTTTGTTAGAAGGTGCAAATTTTCAGTTACAAGATGAGCTGGTTCTGAGGATGTGAGGCACAGTGTGGCAGTGATGGAAACACAGGATGAGTGGTGCTGATCATTATACATATTTATGTATATAAGTCATATAATCATCTTATCCACCTCATTTGGTAACTAAATACTTAAGAAACTAAAAAAGGGACCTAATAAGAGGGAATAGGAGATATTCCTGGAAAAAAGACCTAGTTGTAGGAAATAGAGAGCAAGCTTGGAAAAGAAACCTTAGACTGCCTTTGTCAGTTTGGAATGCTATAACAAAGTACCACAGATGAAGTGGCTCTTCAAAGCAGAAGTTTCTCATTCATTGGAGATGGGGGGCAAAGATCAAGACATCAGATGGTTCTGGTCATGGATTCTCTGCTCAGCTTGTATTTTCATATGACAACAAGAGATCCTTGTATAAGGACATGAATCCCATTCATGAGGATTCCAGCCTGAAGACCAACGTGACTCCCTGAAGGCCCCATCATACTAGCACACTAGCACATGGCGGTTAGGACTTCAGCACAAGAATACAAGGATCTGGGGGAAGGAGGTGGACACAAAAAATCAGTACCTTGTACCAGGTATTTTTAAATTTGTGCCAAACTTGTTCTAAGCTTTCTGATAACCAGAATAAAGAATGAAATAGTTAGATAAAGAACTAAATTCTGGTTTTGTCAACTTGACCAAACCTGGTATCAACCTGGAAGGGAGTCTCAATGAGGGATTCAAGGTTGGCTCATGAGAAATCTATAGAGGATTATCTTGATTACTGGGAAGACTGGCCACTGTGGCTAGCACCATTCCCTGGCCAGAGCATCTTAGATTGTGTGAGTGGAGAAGCTAAGCTGAGCTCTAGCATGCACTCATTACTTCATTTCTTGCTATTTCTTTATGTGCATAATATGCTCAGATGGCCAGAGGCCCTGCTGCTGTGACTTGTTAGCAATGATGGGCAGTAACCTGAAGCACTGAGCTAAAATGAGTCCCCCCCAAGTTATCTTTGTCAGGGTATTTTGTTATAGTAATAAAACCAAGACAGAGACTATCAGAACTTTTACAATCTGGTAGGCAGAAGGCTACTAACTCAGAACTGTAGCTCTGTGCTGAAAGTTTATCCTATGATTCTCTACTTTGGAATATTAAATGCCATATAATTTTGTGAAAATATTGCCATGCCAAGACAGTCAATACAGCTAGATATCTCAATTATCTATAAATAAAAATTTACTAATGCCATTTTTGTAACTATTTTATGCAATATACTGTCATTTTATTGATTTAATGAATTATTAATTAGAAATATCAATTTAACAATTGAAATTTTATAAATAAGTAAAACTGAATTAGCAAAATAAATTGCTAATTTCCATTAGAACAACAATCTGATGGAACATGTATTTGCAGTTTAAAATATAAAGGCCAAGGTTAACTTTTTAGTAGTTGTTCATTGGGGACTGTTTGGTATCCCCTTATGGATACCAAAGTTTGCAGATGAGATTCCTCATATACAATAGTGCTGTATTTAAATATAACTTATAAGCATCCTTGTAGTAAGAGTTTCTGACCAGGACTACCTCAAAATCCAGACCAGCTGTCCTAAATAAATTACCCAAGGCTGCTTGGTCTCAAATAATCACACAAAGACTTAGATTAATTACATACTAATTGGCCTACGGCTCAGGCATATTGCTAGCTAGCTCTTACTCTTAAACTAACCTGTGATTAGCCAAATGGCTTAGTACCTTTTTTCAGAGCAGCATTTTGTCTTCTTTCCTCTGTGTCTGCCTGGCATCTCCGTCTGACTCCACCCAGCTTCTGCTTTGCCTATGCTCAGATTTCCCACCTGCTTCTAAGATACCTTGCCATAGGCCAAAACAGTTCCTTTATTATCCAATAATAATTCACAGCATACAGAAAGACATCCCATGTCATATCCTCTGATACTGCTAATCAGAATGTCCAACCTCTTGACTTCTCTGATTAGGAATTATCTTGAGCCACACATAAAACACAGACACCAACAAAAACTGATGCACTGATATCTGGTCCAATGGAAGTAGGTGCAGTTCTCAGTATGATAATTAGACATTTTGTTTCTAACTTTACTCTTGGTGTGGGCGTTCTTAGAAACAGTTGCTTACTGGTCTGTAAAGATGTCTCCATGGCTCTTGTCACCAAAATTGATCCAGGATCCCACATGTGAAAGGAGAGACTCAACTATAGCAAATTGTCCTTCAACATTCGCAGCTGTGCTGAGGCAGGTGCATGTCCAGATGCATGCACATAGACAAGTAAATATATTATTAAAAAGTTTAAAAGTAGCTGCTCACAGATACATGTTGCAGAAACAGGTTGCGATTGTAAATCTAGAGATATTTTTTCCAAGGAAGACAGGTCTGTAAGGATACAATTGTGAGCTTTGGATGATAGGTAAGTAGCAACTTTCACAGCTCTATTTTCTTCTTTACATGGCAGCAACCACAATAACTGGGGACTTGATAAGGATGGTGTACCAGTGTTCTTTAACTGGAAGTTTGCAAGAATTGTAAACTAAACTTTAAAATGTAGTCTGAAGGGGAAATATAAAAGGTGCTGGAGGAGTCTCCTGTATTACTTACTTTTCTGTCCTGTGACATTTGCTATTCCAACCACCACATTTCCTCACAGTGGTAATTAACATAGTAGGGAAAGCTCAGACCTAGTGTGGACTTCACAGTTTCTAAATGTGACTCCAGTTGTCTTTCTAGAGCTCTGTGCATATCTGTGTGGATGCAGGAGCCTATAGGACTAGTCTGCTTCCACTTCGGCTACTCCTCCTTAGATATAGTTATGTCACGTGCATGGCACAGGTGCATACCACCTTGTGTAGAACCAGGAGAGAGATTCAGGTGGTCCTGGTAATGGACTCGGGCTGTTCAGTCAGAAATCAATGGTCATAGTACCCAGACCATGATACAGAGGGGCATGAAAAAGAAGTGTGAATCAGGTTACCATGGGGAGGACTATGACCAGAAGACAGCTGTGTACATCCTATAAAGAATGAGGCCCCATATAAAGGTCTCTTTTGCATGAGTCTAAGAATATTCTATGAGGAAGTGGAGGGATGGAAATGGTACCCATTAGTCACACATATAAAACTCTGTAAGCAGAAATCAAATAAACAGCAGTGTCAGATCATGGATGTCTGACTCCACAGGTGTCAAAGGCTCCACACCACATGTGGTCATAGTGTCCACATGGACAGCTCAGGTGCAGGGTACTTGTATTGTCGTGGTTCTTCTACCCAGATGACTCCAGCCCTGGAGACTCTGAGAAGAGTGTGATTTGTCTAAGATCACGAAATAGAGGCCTGAAGTTGAAATTTAAATCCAAGTCTGTCTGATTCTGAATTCTATATTTGTGTTATTTCTTTAAATTTGACAAAATAAGAGAATGTACTTCTTTCCTCCTGTTTCTTTAAAACTAAAGTGAAAATAAGCCCCTCAAAGAGCTGTGATGAGAATTAATGAGATTGTGTGAAGCCAACCCCACAACAGAGGAAATTGTTGTTTTCAATAACTTTGGTTTCCTTCTCCAGCCTCTGTGGGGTTGGGAGCGATAAGGATGAATACATGATTTCTTCTTCAAATCCCATAAACCAGAGAAAAATGGCTTGAAAGCCGATGAAAGGCTCTCCCTGGTTAAGCTCAGCCCTCAACACTGATGGCAGGAGACACCACTGTGGGATGCAATTCCAAGAATTAACTAATTCAACCCCAAAGCCAATGTTTTTACTGCAAAGATAAAAGCGATTTCAGGTGGAATGGGGGCTTTCCCCCCAAAAGACACGGGGATTGTATCTATTTGTCACTATAACACAGAGGGGAGCCGGAGTCCACCAGACACAAAACTCCACAAGCCACAGACAGTGTTGCTTTTGAGATTGAGTATGACAAATGTCTCAACTGTATTGAGTCAGGGTGCACAGGGAAGTGGCCTTCGTGACAGGGCAGGGAGTGGCTGTGGGATGGTGGGCGTGAGTGTGACGTGAGTGAGTGTGAAATGGGTAGATGTGGATGTGCTTGGGTGTGAATGGGTGTGGGATGAGTGGAAGTGGGTGTGGGTGGGTGTAGATGGGTGGGTGCAGATGGGTGGGGGTTGGGGCAGTGGTGAGGACATCATTTTCACTCCCTCCTATGACCTTCCAGACCCTTTTTTTCCTCTCCAAGGTTTCTCCCTTCTGGGGAGAGAAGACTACATCAGAAGGTGATAATGGACTTTTTACTTTTGAGGATACAAGATTCTGTGAAAACCTGGAATCATCTTTTGAAAAATTGGCAATATTTTGCTTTGTTTTTGTAATCCAAAGGTCTCAGTGTGTCTGTGAGGGCAGTTTGTGCCACTTGCCAGCTAAGGTACAAAGAGACCCCACCTTTCCTTTTTATCTCCTTTTCTTTTCTTTTTTAAAAATAATTTTTAAATTTAAAAACATCTTTATACAATATATTTTGATTATGTTTCCCCTGGCTCCATCCAGATGCTCTCCATTTCCCTACCCAATACCTCCCCTCAAACAAACACAACAAAAAGGAGAGAAAGAAATAAAAAGAAAAGAAAAATCAAAACAAAGTTTAGTAAGACACAAAAATTCCAAAACATAACAAAATGAAACAAAAATCCCACTCCCTCCCTCCAAAAACATGGGCTTTGTTTTGTTTTGGATAAATATTACTGGGCATCTAGCCTCCCCTGGAGTGTGATTGATATACTCAGTGACTGTCCATTGGAGAAAACTGATTTTTTTCCCAGAAAGTATCAACTGCAAATAGCTCCTTAATTATGAGTGGGATTTAACATCTATATCACTTAGCTACAAACCATGTAATCTTTCTCTTTATCTATTTTCAGACTGTCACAGATGGAAAGCCAGACTGACCATGAAATAAAATTCTCTCCTCTAGATTAAGAGAGAAGGTGAGAATCCCTCATGGTTGGAATTGTGCTGGAATAATTTATTCATCTATTCATTGACTGACTCAACAGATATTCCCTGAACCTCAGGGATGTCTCTCAGGCAATGGTCCAGGTTCAGGAGATGCAGTTGTGAGTGTGTGGACAGAGTCCTTGCTCAGAGTGTGCACATACTAAGCAGGGAAGGTGGTCTTCAACATAACATGTTCTAAATGCAGTATGCCAGGTGGGTGCACTTCTGAAATAATGAATTAAAAGAGAATGATATATGACATGAGGGGTGTCCTGGATCAGGTGATTTGAGGGTTTCTTTGGGAGATGGCACCCAAGCAGATATCATCATCAAATTAGGATGTGAGCTGGGTAAGCATCTGGTATAAGAATGTTCTGGCAGAGGACTCACTATAGTTAAGACTGCATGATGGGAATGTTACATTTAGCCCATTATGGGCCACAAGGAAGGAGAGAGACACCACATATGGGCTCCAAAGATTTCAATAATTCATCACATAAGTCGGTCGCTGATGGAGCAGGGCTGCAGGACAAGGACTCAGGAGCCTTGTTTCTCCTGAATGCCCCTAGCAAGGGCAAAGGTGGGGTTTATAACACAAAATTCACAAGCATTTGTTGCCAAATTACAGTACAATTTTCACCATTCAGGATTTAGAGATGATTGTTGTCGAAAGACCCAATGCCAGCCTTTCATTCCATCCAATCAGATCCATTTGTTCCTTCTGTTGTGAGGAACAGCCGTGATGTTTCTAAAGAAATGAAGATGCAGAACAACTATTTCTATGGTTTAGGAGGTTTGCCAGACATTGGAAAGTTCTGGGTTACTAGGGCTTGGGAACCTGAACTTTATTTCACTTTGCAGGTAAAATGGAGTCTGAAGTCAAAATGACAGTACTCAGACTGCGGTGCTTTAGCCTGTTCCCTTCAGGAAAAGGCTTCATATAGTTGAAAAAATCAGAAAAAGAAGTGTCAGCCCAGGTCGAGAGCTGAGCAGGCAGAGAAGGACAGGGGCAGAGGCCAGGCCAAAGAGAAGCAGGGTACTAGTGGACCCAGAGTCATGAACCAGGGCCTGTGAGCTGGTGACTGGGGTCTTAAGTCTCTAACTGTTTCATGCTATAACGGCAGGCAGGAGCAGCTGGGACACTTTCACAGCTGGCAACGGCTGGCTATTTATAGCAGATCTTTACTAGGCAAATATTTTTTTCTCTAGCCTTTATTATTATTTCACTCGAGTGTCTTGTCCTGAAACCTTTTATCATTGACCCTGCAGTGACATTGTTATGTTATGAAACAGAATTCCTTTTTTTCTCTTATGCAGTATGGTCTTCTTCATATTTTAAATGGTTAATTCTCCTGATCCAGCTGAGGAGGCACACAACTGCAATATTAGCATTCTTTAGATTAAGGCAAGTTGGTTCTGAGTTTGGGATCAACCTGGGCTATATAGTGACATTATATCTGTCCATCCAAGTTTAACCTTTCTATATAGTGTGACTATTTTTATTTTTGAGCACACAGTTACCATGTTGTGTTTTGCTTCCTATTTACACCAATCCTTCTGCTGTATAGCTGTAGCTGATGTGACTTTACTATTTAACCTACACTGGCTTTTATTTTACTTATTCACTGATAATATCTTTCTATGTAGCTGTGGCTGACCTGGAAGTCATTATCTACACTAGACTGGCATGGAACTCATAGAAGTTGGCCTACCTTTGCCTTTGTCTCTGGAGGGCTGGGATCAAAGGAGTATGTCACCATGCCTGGCTCACCTACACTAGCTTTGAAATCTGTCTTCTGATTTCAGCTTCATCAGTTTTGTGATAATGAGATATGCTACTTTCACTTATTATTAATTTTTGGATGTATGCAACTCATTATCAATAAATAACCCCTTTCTCTTTTAAATCACATCAATAAAATATACATATTGTAATGGGATGACTTTGCAATATTTTTTCTGGCCCATTGATGTAGTATCTAGCAATAAGTTTTTCCTTTCCAGGTAATTGTTTCTTAATTTAGCTAATTGAACCTTAAGCTTTAGTATTTTTTCCAGCTTAGGTAATTTTTCAAAATGGTTGCTGTCATCCAACAGTGCTTCGGTTTCATGGATTCACAGCCTCCCTGGAATGTGGCCTCTCCCACTGCTGTCCAGCATCACACAGGGGTGCACAGTGCTCCCTCTCTCCACTTCATCCACCATCCTGAGGATTTGCTTTAGGCTGCTTCCTTTTCCTCAGGTCCCTGACTTCCTGTTTCTTGGTTTGCCATGCCCTTTTAGCACAGCACACTCCAAAGCAGTCTCCTCAGAAAGGGAGCATGGTGGTGCTGAAAATATCCTGAGTCTATATTCCTGCCTCATTAGCAACTTGGCTGGTTCTAGAATCCGACACAGGATTTTTTTTCCCCTGTCAGAATGCTAAGGCGTTTACCATTGTTTCCTTGCTCAAACATAAAAAATTCAAAGCAATTCTTAACACCTGATATCTTAGATGTGACAATTTTTTCCTAGATGTGATCCCACCCCCCGCCACCATCAGTGCTCTGATATCTCACAGTTATTTGCCTTGGTGTGGGACTATTTTTATTTATTGTGCTAGCTTTGGGATGGGTTCTTTCAATCTGTACCTGCCTATCCGTCTGAGAATTTTCTCAAGTATGTTTTAATGATGATTTTTCTCTTTTCTTTCCTGTATTTGAATATTTTACTTCTGGGTCTCTTATTTATTTACATTTTTGTTTTATGATGGGAAGTCTCTCTTCAATGTTATCTGCTCATCCTACTGAATTGACCACTTCTGCTTTTTCCCCCAAGGTCCTTGGGACCTCCTGCCCTTGCTGGGGAGGAGATGGGGAGATGTGGAGAAGAGAATGTGACTGGAGGGGGTGGGAGGGAGAAGGGACCTTAAACATGGATATACATGGATAGAAAATGTGACTTTATTCATAATTATAAAAACAGATGCAAAAAAGCAAATTGATTCATTGGCTTTTTTCATACACATATGTAGCAGTCTGGTGACACCATGGCATCACCTCCCGTCCCCTTCACCAAGTCCTTCCCTATCCCAGCAAATCTTTCTCCCACTTTATCTCTTTTTTTGTTCTGTGATCCATTGAGTTTAACCAGGGGATCCTTCCTGGGCATAGGTGTGGAGCTACCTACTGGAGTATAGGTAACCTGCCAGTGACTACATCACTGTGACAAGTGTTCATAGAGATGGGACCCGCCAGTCCCTTCCCCATCTGTGACTGAATGTTGCTACATTCTGTCTTAGGTCCTGTGTAGGTTGTAACCATGGATGTTGTTGGTTCATGAGTAGACAGACATATGATGCTTACAAGTCAATACTTCTTAGTCACCTCTCCACGGCTAAGATCTTACATCCATTTTATCTTCTCTTCTCTGATGTTTCTTAAATCTTGGAAAGGATGATATGGATATTTATTGAGATTTGAGTACTCAGTAGTCACTTTTTCTCAGCATCTTGACCAGTCACGAGTCTTTGCATTATCCTTTGATAAAGCTGAGGACAGCTCTAATCTATGGGTATAAACATAAATATGTTGGACATGGTTTAATACCATGTCCATTTCTCAAAACAGAAATAGCAGGATCTTGGATAATATCTATGACTTCTCCAGTTATGGGTTCTCTGACTAGACCTGTAGTACCAGGAATGAACTTTTTCTTTCTGAGCAGGTCTCAGATCCAATCAGAATGTAGTTGGTCACTCTTATAACAACCATGGCATTGTATCATGTGTGACACCTCTTGCAGAATGGTATTGTAGCCTACAACTCATAGCTCGGTGAGGACTCTTGATGACTCTTGTCCCCAGTGACTGGATAACAACTACTACCACTATGGAAGCCATCTCGAGAAAGCATCCAGCTCAGTTTCAGCATGATTTCTCTATATCCTGTGTCCAAAGTATACAATGTCTTCAACAAGAGCATTTTACTGTCTGGTGCTGGTAGACCACCAAGAGCAATGACAATAATACATATTGCTTTGGTTGCCTCTGGGGGATTTCCTGGGCAATGACTTATATGTTAGTATTTCAACCCTATATTGGAATTTTTGTTTAATATTCCAAGACTCTGTGGTTCAGATTTACTGATTCTATCTATGCAGGGTAGATAAATTAAAAAAAAAAACTAAATTAAATGACATTGCAGATCAAACAGACCTAGTAGGCATCTACAAAACATTTTATTCAAACACTGCAGAACACACTTTTTTTTCCACATGAGACCATGTAACTTTCTCTAAAATAGATCATATATTAGGACACAAAGTAAGTCTTAGTAAATATAGGAAAACTGAAACAATTCCTTGTATTCTATCTCATCACAAAGGAATACGACTATAAATCATCAACAAGAGAAGCTCCAGAACACACACAAACTCATGGAGGTCATAGCAACACACTTATAAACAATGAACAGGTCATTTATAAAATCCAGAAGGAAATAAAAGCATTTCTGGAATTGAATGAAAATGCAAACATAGAATACCAAAGCCTGTGAGATAGAATGAAAACAGTCCCAAGGGAAGTTTATAAGTCTAAATTTCTACACTGAAATACCAGAGAGATCTCAGATAAATGATGAAGCTAGTGCTCTGGAAAAAGAACAGTCCAGACCCCAAGTCAGTAGAAGTAAAGATACCATTAAGATCAGAGCAAAAATTAATAAAATAGAAATGGAAAGAATACAAAGAATCAATGAAACAAGGAGTTGGTTCTTTAAGGATAAACAAGATTGATCCTTTAGCCAAAATAACCAAAGCAAGGAGAAGGGCCAAATTAATAAAATCGGAGATGAAAAGAATCCCATTAAAACAGATTCTTTTTAAGATCTACCCATCGAGAGTAACCAAACTATTCCCCGGAAGTGGGAGGCTAAGGCAATGCTGTCCTCTCCCAAGTTACTTTTGGTAGGTGTTTCTGTCACATGACAGAAAGAGAAGTGATACAAAGGCTGTTTAGTAAAAGAAATATTTTTTTTCAGACATAAAAAAATTTCCCTCATTCTATTGTGTGCCCCAAGTGACAACTTAATAAGAATCATGTCTCTACAGGATACAGGGTAGAAGGTATCTGGATGTGTAAATTGTCCTTTCATGTTGGGCGAGATATAAAGCACAGTGTTTTGTCTTTTGATTTTCCTTGTGCTTTTTAATGTGATGGATGTTTTAGCCCTTGGAAAGGATATGTGCTAGAAAACCCTAATCTCTCTCAAAAGCCAGTGTTTCTTTGACATATCCGCAAGATGCAAAATCTCTGGCATTTATAAACAAAAACATGACACACTGTCTCAGCGGCCCTTGATGTCTGGAATGATTAAAAAGCTGCACAGACTTGGTATGTGAGACAAACTGTCAGGCCTCTCATGTGTGTATCTCAGTTCTTCAGAGCTGCAGGGGCAGAGGCCAGCCTTCCAACCTCTGCAGCAGGCTGCACTGGGATGTGATCCGGTGTCTTCATTTCTGTCTTGGCTGCTCTCATGTCTAACCCTCAAATATAGAGTTTTAGAGAAGCAATGCTTCCCCTTTAAAGTCCCTTTTATCCCATTTAAAAATTTTCTCTGGAGGGTGTTGTAAGTCTCTTTGACTGGGTTATCTTCCAAACAGGAAAAAGCTACACACGACTCGAGAAAGAATTTCTGTTCAGTTGAAGTAGAAGTACATCCATCCTCTTATTGTCCTTCTTGGGTTCAGAAAAAAAAAAGTACTAGGCAGCTATCCACTGACATGGGCAGTATGTGGAACCTCAAGGGGAGGGTTCAGACTGTGTTTCTATGTGGGGACTGGCTCTTCGGAGCCCATTCCCTCCAGAGGAACACCTAACCCAGTCTTGACATTAGGATGAGAAAATCAGACCTGCCTGGAGTGGATGCCAACCTAATCCACCTTGGGACCTCTTGTCCTTTTTGGGGAGGGGATGGGGAGAAGGGGAGGAGGGAGGCTGAAGGCTGAATGGGAAAGATTGGGAGGGGGAAGGGAGGGAGAACAAGGGGATACATGGGGAACAAAGGACTTTATTTTATAAATAAATCTATGTATATATATAAATAAAAGTTTTAATACTCTTTCTTTTTTCTTCTTTTTTCCCTCCCTCCCTCCCTTCATCCTTCTTTCTTTTTTTCCAGACAGGGCCTCTGTATGTAGCCCAGGCTAGCCCTGACCTAATGATCCTTTTACCTTGGCCCTCTAAATACTGGGCCTGCAGTGTTACACCCCTGTGCCTGGCCTAGGCTAAGCACTCCGAGAAAGAAAATCTGCATGTCTTAGAGTCTATTGTGGAAAAGTCTTGAATCTCCCTTATTTTCTCCCCTCTCTCCAAGCTCCTGTGGGGCCTTTCTCTGAAGATGCCTTTACTGATTGAAGGAAATTCCTTCAGAAGAAATGCATTAATCTCTACCTCCCCCTATACTCTTATTGTTCAGAGAAGATTATTGACAGTAGAAGAGTCTCCTGCACCCCGTGTACCCACGGACTTTGCATCTAGTTGAAGGACACTAATGAGAGCCTTTCCTGCTCAGCTTTACTCCCAGAGCACCCACACTTTGCTCAGAGCCCAGAGGAACTTTGTCCCAGGTTATCTTCTGTTATTCACGCTCTCTATTCATGTCCTCTAACAATCTTTTCCTTTATCTCCAAATTGCTTATTCTAAGCTGCAATATACTACAAGAACAGGTATGAGGGCTTTCAGTAGATTTTTTTAAGTTCTAGCATTTTGAAGAAAGAAGAATCCTGTGAACTGTAGATCCTAGAAAAAGGTTCACCCAAATTAAAGATGCCTTGAGGTAGATGAACTAGTTAAGAGTTTAGAGGGTTAGAATGTAACAGATCCACAGGCAAATTATCCCCGGCTACCTTCAGGTCCATTCAAAGGCACTTCTGGTTAGCTTCTGTCAGAGCTGCATCTCTTGGCAATGCAGGAAGAGGCCATTAGCATGACACACAAAGTAGCTGAGGGCTTCAGTAGGGTGTACTTTCCCTCACTCTAACCTACAAACCTAATGTTCTCACCAGTGCTTTTATAATTAGGACTTCCAGTGTGTTTGGGACTGACTTCCTTTTGTTTTACATTTATAAAATACTATATGAAATCATTTAAATGTTGGAAGATACTGTTTGGGGGGATCCGAATTTCCATTTGCTGGCTGTGGCAGCTCATCTTTGTCTCAAGAACAAATTATCTCTCATCTCCTTGAGATAAAACCTGTGTGCATTGACAATTAGGTTTTAATTGTCTTCCCATAATGTGTGCAATGAAAACAAAAACGCCTGGCAGCTCATGGAAACCTGTTTGGGCTGGCTGACTTTGCAGGACAGTGCTGATGCTGAGGGGCAATCTCTCAGCTCTGTTTCTTTTTTTTCTTCTTCTTTATTTTGTATTTATCAAAAAAAAACCAGTAAAAAGAATTTAAAATGCAGAAGAGTTAACAATAACTATACAGAGGATAAGAATCATAAGCATGGCTTATCAAGGGTAGAAATACAAATAAGATTGCTACACATATATTTTCTTTGTGTTCAGCTTTCCCTATATATCCTTATTCAAGGTCTC
>PVIH01019901.1:0-10201 GCA_004025045.1 Sigmodon hispidus
CTGAGAATTCCCTTTTTAGATCTGAACCCCATTTTTTGATAGGGTTATTCAAGGTTTTGGGATCTAAATTCTTGAGCTCTTTATATACCTTAGAGATCAGTCCTCTGTCACTTGTAGGGTTGGTGAAAATCTTTTCCCATTCTGTAGGCTGTCGTTTTGTCCTATTGACAGTGTCCTTGGCTTTGCAGAAGCTTCCCAGATTCAGGACTAAGGTAATATTTTAATGGACACATAAAATGCCTTTTAGAAACATCCCATTGCTTCTGTGTTGTTGGATGCACTTACATTTTTTCAGCCTTTCAGCACTATAAATAGTGCTGTATTAGAGAGCACAGAAGGGATGAACTGAGGAAAAAAATAAAGTAGCTGTGATCCTCAAAAATGTATAAAAAGAAATTGAAAGCCAACCAAGACTGCTTTCCCTTGTCAGTGTCAGGAAAGGGACCAAGTCTGGCCAAAGACCAGCTCCAACAACTAAAAACATGATACCCATAGTAACAAAAATAGCCACATGGGAGGAAAAAATTTTTTCTTGTGTCAGAACTCTGGTGCATTCCATTTGTGTTTCATAGATTTATGGTTGCAATGGGACCTCCATGATCTTCTTCTCTGCCTTGGTTTGAATGGGATGTGAGAGCTTTCCTTCTCACCCCTAGCTGTGGGTTCTCTAATTGTCCCTATTGTGTTTTGTTACTCTTGGCAACAATAAAATGTCACTGTTCTCCTTATGCCTGTCTAATAAATGTCATTATCGTGTTCTCTAAGCATTTACATTTGATTGATGTGTTATCTTAGAGGTTGCTCATAAATCTATTCAAGTCACTTATTTGTGATTCTGATATAATTGTACGTGCTGGTGTCACTCTGCATTGTAGAAGATCAACTGCATGCTGTAAGGAGCAATTTGGGGATCAGTGTGGAAAGCGGTGTTCTTTTCATTGTTTAGAGCTTGGTGGGGATAACCTGAGTAAACAATGGGGGAGTGAGTCCCGAGACAGGTTTCCTGTTTATTGCTTTGCCATTGCTCCAGTGTATCATGTAGAGTGTCCATTACCAAGCACAAAGAGGTAATAGTTTCAGGTTTTACCAGCAGCTGAGCTACCTTCTCCCCTCAGATCAGGGAGAACATAAAGTCAACTGCTTTATCCTAATGGGAATCGAAGGCCACATTTACATTTTCATCCTTCACTGACTGTCCGTGTGGTGTAATGCGTTACAGCCATTCTCATCATAGCATGCAAGTACAAGATGCTGCTGCAAATGTTACTAAAAGGAAAAGCCTGACATTATTTGATCCATGGCTAATCTGTCATGTTGGGTTCACTACATACCTAATTTAGTTGTGGTGTTTCCTCCAATTCTGTAATGATAAAGGCAGCATGTTGATTCTACTGCTTTGCCTGGGTCTTCGGATTGTTTTGAAACACTCAGGTTGTACTGGCAGATTCGCTATATCTCACCTACACCCCAACTGGTAAAGACCAGCTGGCTAATTGGTTAACTCTAGTAAATGAGAAAAGCTTTAGCTTGCCATGTTCCTGCTCTTCATGCACCATTTTTCTTTCTTACCCACATTCCTGCACCCTTAGCCTCTGATGAAGTCATCACCCACTCCCAAAACTGTCCAGGCCCTGCTACATACCCACACTGTATTGGTAAATAGTCTCTTTTCTTTTGTGTGCTTCCCAAGGGCAAGGCCTGTGTTTGTCATGATTGTCCTAGGGTCTGGTGTCTACCATAGGCCTCAGTGCAAAGTGACATTTGATGAATTCAATAAGTGAAGCCAATCTGGACATATTAACTTATTAAACAATTAATGTGAAAATGCAGAATCTATTACTTTTGAGTACTTCTCTTTTTGAGCACTTGCTATTTTGTGAGCATTGTTCTCCATAATGAGAGAGAGATGAAATAACCCCTGCCACCAGGCAGGTAAAATTGGATGGAGTAACTCAATAGCTGTCTAACCCATATGCTTTCAAGCTTCAGAATGAATGATCAAAGCAAGTGCCCTCTACTATTAAAAAAGAAGAAGTTAAAAATGGGGATTTTGCTACTGACAGGACAATGTACTATCAAAGTGATGTAGAGCCAGGTGGTCAGTTATGGCAGCCACTGCAAGTGTTACAGATCTGGAGGGAAAGGCCAGGAAGTCAGGCTATACCTATAGCTCTGATCTGAAGGGAAGGTATCCCAGATATATAC
The DNA here is from genome assembly GCA_004025045.1 of Sigmodon hispidus. Lineage (NCBI taxonomy): Eukaryota > Metazoa > Chordata > Mammalia > Rodentia > Cricetidae > Sigmodon > Sigmodon hispidus. The sequence continues at coordinate 2,206 of PVIH01019901.1, forward strand.
AGCTGTGAGGAGAAAGGTATCCTGGTTTTCCATGAAGTCAGGCTATACATGAAGTTGGGGTCTAGTAGGGAATAGTCTCCCCATAGGATGGGGCAACCTGCTCTTCTCTTAGAGAGAGCCATTACAGCTGAATTCTGCCCCATCCCCTTAAGAGAGTTTCCCAGTAGAGGCATCCATTTCTTCCCAGCTCGAACCCAAGATGTTACTTCTGCTTCACTCTGCTAAGGGTTCAGAAATGTAGCAGTCTGCTCCACCAGAGTGAAAAGTTGTTACTTCGCCTCTGCTCTCCCAAGGGAGTTTTCCAGCAGATATTCTGCTGGGAACTGATGAAAGATTTTCACCCATCCCAGGAGTGTGGCTCCTTTGCCAGGGTGGACAAGGCAACTCAACAGGCAGAGGGGCTCATACAGGGCTTCTTAGGGTGTAGGATATTTCCAGGGAGAAAATTTTTAGGGAGGGAATTGGCTGAGTTTCAATCTCCTTGAGTTTATATAAGATCAGATTGGCTAGATTTCATGTTCAGGAGTTGGTTGGTTTTCTGCTCAGGGATTAGTTGGATTCATGTTCAGTTGGTCAGGGGCAGATTTGGCTTTGGTTTCAGGGCCAAAGTATATTTCTTTCACAGGCCCTTTCTAGCCTTTTGGCTCAGTTCTATTTCTTTTACTGCTCTGGTTCCAGGGCCAAAGTGTGTTTCTTTGGCTCTGGTTTCAGGGTTAGGGTGGGTCTCTTTGGTTCTGGGTTCGGGTTAAGGGTGTGTTCTTTGGAGGTTCAGAATCAGGGTGGGTTTCTTTGGCTGGTCCTTTTACCCCACAGCTACCAGCCATATGCAGCTGTTACCACTATGTGCAAACTATAATCATGAACAATATACCACTTTTGAAGATGCAGTTAAACAATCTTAATTTGTAGATTTATTACTTGCAAAAATAAAACCATGTTGATGTCACATCAAAGAATAAATAGAAAGTTCCCCTTGGAGTTTAGCCAAGAGTGAGCCCCAATTTACTTTCTTCTCCCCATGTGTCTTTTCCATCTACACTTACCAGCATGTCTATAGTCTGTCTGCTGTGTGTGTGTCGCCTGTGTGTTATTGCTTGTCCCTAACAAAAGACTCTGAAGTGTATCTATTGAACAGCACAGAAAATATGGTCTGGGAAAGGAACGAGGACTTCTTTGCAGAGCTCTGTAACAGAGTTTTATAAGGATAGAAGTTACTTTACTAAGCCAGAATGGCACTCAAACTACAAACAGGTATTATCAATCTATAATCTAACATTTGTGGCGGGTATTTGTTTTGTTTGGGGTTACTTTCAACCTGTTGGATGCTTTCAGAAAATGATTACCACTATACACATATACACACATGCATTATTCTGAGTCTGCAGCATGGGGGAAGGAGTACAATAGTTAATATGAGAGCTAAGCATTAGTTTAGGTTGTAAAGCTAAAAATACATGGGAAGTTTAAGGAATGGTAAAGTTTGTTGCATCCTTCACTTAAAAGTAGGTTAAACTTATGAGGCTGAGCACACAGTACGCCAGCAGGTAAGACTCATAGTCTTAAAGGACCTCAAGGCATGTTATTAACTTGGCTGACAGATCTGGCAAAAGCTCATTGTCTTTGAAACCAGAAGGTACTTTGAGAAATTTATCACCACAAAATATGTTTTTTTAAAAATGGTAGAATTATTATTTTATGGTCATTTATAATCAGATGGCAGTTGGGTATAGACTCTCCACACTTCATTTTTTTTTAATTAAAAAAAGTTACAAGTTTTTAACAGCTGGTAGCTGGTTATATTTTTCAGGGCATGATTAGGCAAATTCAGTAACAAAGCCTTCAAGCTTTTCCTTGTTGGCTCCAGAGAAATCCCCCATGTTTTGACCCTTTTTATAAAACTAGAAGGTCGGCATGAATTTAACTTCACACTCTGCAGCAGCAACATTCTGGCAGTCATCCACATCCACTTCAAGGAACACCACATTGGAATACTTTTCAGAGAGGGAATGAACGAAGGGCTTGATCATTTTCCAAGGTCCACACCACGTGGCTGAGAAGTCCACAACTGTGAGCTTGTCTCCAGCAGCTGACAGGGCCTCCTGAAAAGCATCCTTACTCTTGATCAGCTTCACCATTTTGGCTGTCACAGGGAGGAGCAACATAAGTTTCTGTAGAACCCGATGGAAACAGATCCTAGGTGCAGGACGGAGCTTGCAGCCCAATGCAGCCCACAAAATATATTCTTACATTTCAGGTTTAGTAAATATGTTACTAAAATTAATTTTATGAAGTTCTTTAAAGTTTTAACATAGCTACTGGATAACTCAAAATTATGGGTGCACACCTGCATGTGGGAGACAGAGACGGGGGATCAGGAGTTTAAGCTCATCCTCTGATACATACTGAGTTCAAGGCCAGCCTGGGCTACCTAAAACCCTGCTTGTTTCATTTTGCTACTCCATGGTGCAAATGGAAAGAGATAGGCAGGGGTGGGGGGCAGGCTGCCCCTTCCGAGTCTGATCTCTGTGCTGGTTCTCAGCTGTCAGCAGTTTACTTTTTCTGTCTATAACTCTTTTTCCCTCCCTACTATCTAGCAGAACCCAAATGGCCATCATAAGGCCTCGCTATGAGGTACTTGTATGTATAAATCACTGCAAACTTTGGGTCAAAATGCAGGTCAAGCATTCTTAAAGTCTGTAAATCCACTAGTCATTTGGTCGTTTGCCCCCTGAAGTCCTTAGATGGCATCTTTCTCCATAATCTGTATTCAGGACTAGCAATAGTGGTCACTGTCAACTCGCAGGGTCAGTTTTTTATGGCTCATTAGAACAGTTCCTTCCTCACCCTCATCTTCCCCAGAACAGATAAAAGAGTGAAACTCAGATGAATTGATGGCACTATTGTCTGGCAGGCTCTTTGGGGAAAGGACTGAAAATGAATGGCAGACATGTAGACTTTTTCTTCCACATTATCCACATTATCTTCTGCACTCCCCGTTCCTTTGTGTAGGTGCATTGAAAGAAATGGGTTCAAAAATGATAACGCAAGCATCTAACTTAGGGAGGAATTAGTGGCTGTAGCAAACTAGACTGGAAGCTGGATCTCAGAGTCACTAAGGAAGCCATGAATGAGGATGCAGGGCTGACTTGTGGCAGAGAACAGAGCCCAAAGCAGAGGTTTTTCTGAATGAGAGACATCTGTGTTTATTGGCCTTGAAGAGCCATGAGAAGAACAGTTCCTTTGAGACAGATATGGAGACATCATTAAGAAAGAGGAAATGGGTCTAAGGGCTAGTTCTGGATGGACAGAGACATTTCTCTTTCTTTGATCTGAAGGCCGGAAAGAAGCATGGGTGACTTTAAAGTGCTGCCTCACTGTGAGGTTCCTCCAGTACCTGAGACAAGAGAAAGCACTTGGTTCCTCTAACTCAGGGAGGGGCCGGGAGGAGGGAGAAAACAGAAAAGATTTTTAAAAATGGAGTAAGAAGCCTTGCAGAGGAGGGAATTGGGTGTGTGTGTGTGTGTGTGTGTGTGTGTGTGTGTGTGCAGGTGTGCACGAGTGTGTGTGCAGGTTGCACAGGTGTGTGCAGGTGTGCACAGGTGTGTGCGCAGGTGTATATGAAGGCCGGAGGACAACCTTAGAAGCCATTCCTCAGATACTATCCATCTTTTTTTGAAATATATTCTCTCAGTGGCCTTGAACAGGGTGCTTAACCAACAATCAGTCAGTGATCCACCTGTCCATCTGTCTGTCCCCAGTGCTAGGATAACAAGCACACGTCACCACACCCTACGTTTTACATACATTGTGGTAAATCTAACAGATGTCCTAGTCCTTACAAAGCAGATTCTTTACCAGTGAGCTGTAGTGCCTGAACTGCCTGTGCTACCTGTATCATTTGCAAGTTGGGCCCGGGGCCTGGAGACTGAAAGACACACAGACACACAGACTCCTGGGTCATTTATGCAGGGACAATGCTGGATGCCATTTATTGAGACTCCAGATCAGACTTATATACCTGAGGAAGAACACAGGTGGAGACTCCCCATGTGGCTGAAATATTACTGACTCGTAGCAAACAACTTAGACTCACCTGCTCTCACATAAACTCATCTGCTCTAACCTAGACTCAGCTGTTCTAACCCACATAGGCAGAAACCCTGAAACTGGATGTTAAGCACAGAATGTACAGCCAGTAATCCACAGGCCTTGCCTCATGGCTCAGAGTACAGGAAAAGGTCAGACAGGAATCTACAATGGGCCATCTCCCCAGGGGAGAGGTTACCTCTGTGACACTCTTGTCTTGGTGACTTGGCTTAGAGCATCCGGGGTTCTGCACAGCTCAGACTTGGACTCAGTCCTGACTGGCCTTTATGTAACCATCATCAGAGTCATAACTCTTTCCTGAGCCTCACAGAGGCATCAGCCTCCCATGTCTTCTTTTGTTTAGGTTTCTGGTTCTGAACCTTGGGTTCTCTAACTGCATCCAGACTCTGGAAAATGAAAGTTTCTGAGGTTCTTTTTGAAAGATCTTTGAGTGGCAGGTTTCCTTTGGCCATGCAGAATTTTAAGAAAAAAAGAAAAGAAAGAAAAGAGATGTAGATTCAGTTAAACTGTGGCAACATTTTTTTTTCCTCAAAAATAGAACTTGGCAATGGCTAGCCCCTGGGAATATAAATACAACCTTACCTGTAATTAACCCAGGGCTCCCTTGCTCTTGATGTAAATGGAGTTTTAATTATTTCCTTTAGTAGACTGGGAAGCCTACATTTCAGGGGAGAGCCAGTATTTGCATGGAGGACCAGCTCTCTGTGGCAATTTTCTCCCATCTCCTCCTAGAAAGCCCGAAAGATAATCAAACTGGAGCTGCATTTGATGTATGACATATGGTAACTACTGTAACAATATTATCATTCAGCTCCTTCGATGGCTTTGTCAGTCAGGCACAACTCCACATATTGTCTGAGATAAGCTCTGCCCCCCTTTTCTGTGATTGACAGCAATGCCTTCCAAAACAAAACAAAACAAACAACAAACAATGGTGTTTTGCAACATCTTGGAATGTGAAGTTCCAGCGTCCTATGCAAATAGGTAGGTGGAAAATGTCACCTCCTGATTGTGTAAGAAGTGGAGGAGACCCAGGGAGGACTGTGAATATTTCTGATTGTCACTAACAGGCAGCATGGGAAGCCTTTGCCAGCTAGTTCTTCTGAAGAATCTTGAAGAGGAAAAAGAAGAAAGTGAAGCAGAAAAGAAAAGAGAGGCACTGTGCCCTTTAGAAAGGCTCTGTGGGTTCTTCAGTTACGATTTTGACATTTCAAGCTAATCAGGTACATTATAAATTTGTAGGTAACATTTAAAAGTTATACACAAGCACTCAAGAATTCGATCGTCATCACAGCCATCTCATTGTGCTTTGGGTTGTTCTGTAAGTCAAGCTTTACTTTGCTTAATTGCTAAGTTAATAGGAGTTGTTATTTTGGCATAGCAGGCCAGCAAGCATGCAATAAACACTCTCTGTCCGTTACACGAGGAGCCGGTTCTGCAGTGGACTGTTCTGGGCTTAGTTCTGTACATTCACTCTCACAGGGAACAGGTTCTGAAGACTCTCACAGTATGTTAAAATAGACCACTCTAAACCTTTTTTCAACGTAAAAAATAAATAATAAATAATGACAACATGTCAAAGTGATTTTTATTGCTCAGGTTAATAAAGGGAAACTAATGTAGTGTCTACATAGGAGGAAAATCATATTATGCTCTCTTTTCCCTTTTAATGTTGTCCCTTGTGCAGAATTTATTTTTTAAAAATCCCACCAAAGACCCATAAAGCACTGAGTTCTATTCATGAGTTATTATATAGGCACAAATCATGAGGAGCCAATGTGCAGAGCATACTCTTGTTGAATTAAATGAATATGTATATACAAAGTGTAGGTTGGCGAGTGGCAAGTTATTCTGCTATGAAGTGCTAAATAACTTGAAGTAATGCCATTAGCTTTGGAATGTAATTGATACTTTACTACTTTGTTGTTACATTATTAATTCCATTTTTCCTCTTGTTAAGGGGAAATTGCACAGATGTCAAAGAATTGTGTTGCAAAGTTATCACTAGAACTACAGACCCCTTGTCCTAGCATCTGTAGAAAGACTTGGCATTTCTCGAAGGGGCCTAGGGCAGGTCGGTAAACCAAAGCATGTGGATGTCCTTTAATTCAAGTTACAGAGATCACTGAATGCCCAAACTGAAGCCCAAACCCTCTCAAGCCCCTGCTAGGGCAGCTGTGAACTTAATTAAGCCCTGCTTCTATTAATGTGTGCACGTTAGGCTGGGCTCCCTGCCACACCTGTGTATAACATCTCACGCATGCTTGACAACGATCAATCCCTAATGAACCCTACACTCCTCATCAGACAAGACTGGAATTCTGAGCTGAGCCAGCACGTGTTGGTGGGGAAAAGCCAGAAGCAACCTTCTGTCTGGCTCTTCAAACATTCTGAACTTTCTTAAGTAGCAGAAAGGTTTTTCTTCTGGTCAAATTAATACAATTCACTATGCACTAACTCTTCAAGACCTTCAGAGCCAGGAAAGCTTCATCACAGAAACAGAAGTGTTAGAAGAAAAGTTAAAGATGAAGAAATGATGGTATCACTTTATATTTTCAAGGACCCCTCTCCTAGTCCATTCTCAGATCCCTGTTCTGCTTCAAGGTATCAGAGATTCCCCCAGATTCAATCTACCATTTGTTTTTAAAAATCATCTAACCAAACATCACCCATCTCTCCATGTCTCTTTACTAGCAGAAGGATTTTTAAGATGAGAAGTATAATGGAGGTTGCCAGGGAATCTCCCAGTTTCATAGAGACTCATGGTATGAGATCCATCCCTCATTCAATAAATGCATACCAAGCTATTCATGAAGAATGCCACGTGCTCAGATAATTAGCCTCATCTATGATTAACAAAAGTTAGATGAGGTGATTTAGACTATTTCTCAAAATAGCCTGAAGTGTTTGTCCTGATCCTCCTGACCAATGACATTTATCTCAGTAAGAACTCCGGGAACTAAGGACAATTCTGACCAAAACAGAGCATTAAGAACAGCTGGCTTCTTTTCACTCCATCTGTCCACCTGTTTGAAACCTCATTGTGGAAGATGCGCTGAAACAAAGTCAAACAGTTGGTGAGCTGCCTTAGGCAGAAGGTAAGGTCTTCAACACGGGCGGTGACTGCAGAGTTAGACACAGGAGGACTATGTCAGAGTTTGAATGAGATGGACCACACAGGCTTATGTGTGCAAACACCTGTCCCCAGGTGGTGGCTGTTTTAGGAGACTGTGTGATAGACAGGGCAGGAGGAAATGGATCACTGGAGGAAGGCCTTTGAAGGGTGTCATCAAAGATGTGTGACAAGTACCTGTCATAAACACTCTCGCCATGAACTGACCATGTCATCATGCTTTCCCAGCCATGACAGACCAGTGACCTCTGATCCAGGAGCCAAAGCAATCTTCCTCTCTTAAGTGGCTTCTGTCAGGTCACAGCAACCATAAAACACTGATGGGAATGTTATCTCAAAGGGAGAACAGCCAGGCCTTTATGAGTCAGTCAAGGTAGAGAGACAAAAACTGGCTGAGGTGATAAGTCAGGAGACAGGGAAGCAGGAAAAGTGTGGGCATATATATATACATATACATATATATATACATATACATATATATATGTGTGTGAGAAAGGGGTGATCAAAGAAACATGTTCTTAGATATGCTCAGCTGAGAATTTTATAGATGATGAATGTCTTCAGCTTCACAAGACCCTGAGCTGAGCTGGAAGATTCAGATCTTTGTAGGGAGTATAGCCAAAGTCATATAATTCAAGCAAAAAAAAAAAAAAAAATCCAGACCCGCAGAGGAGTGTAACAAAAGCCAAAAACAAACCTGTGGGGGAGGAGAAGAGGGTGAGTTTGGTTGCCATTTCTCTTTGTTGTTAGGGTTTT
>PVIH01019901.1:10301-34166 GCA_004025045.1 Sigmodon hispidus
TCAACAGGTGTGAGGGGAGATGGGTCAACAGGTGTGAGGGGAGATGGGTCAACAGGTGTGAGGGGAGATGGGTCAACAGGTGTGAGGGGAGATGGGTCAACAGATGTGAGGGGAGATGGGTCAACAGGTGTGGTTGAGACTGTGCAGTTGTGGAGACACTGAGCTGAGCACTAGCAGGCGTGTGTTAATACAGGGCTCTCTGCTCTTGACTGTGGATGTAACATGAATAACTAGCTGTTCCTGCCACCTTGGTCTTCCTGCAAGGATGGGCTGCAGGGCAACTAAGAATTGTGACCCAAGTAAGCACATCTTTTGCTAACATTCTTTGGTCAGGGTATTTTACCCCAATAATAAGAAAAACAAACAAAAACTAAGAGACCTATAGAAGGATTTGCCACTTAAACCTCATAACCTCAGTAGAATCCCTTAGTCCCAGAACTGACTCCTGAGACTTGACCTCTCTATACACATGCTCTGTCTCTCTGTCTCTGTCTGTCTCTCTCTCACACACATTGATTTTAAAAATATATAAACAAGTTAAAATATTATTTTCCTTTTGTTTTCCACCCCTTCTTTTCTCCTATCCACTTCATACACATGTTTGCTCTCCGATCTCAGCCAAGATTCATTTGCAGGTCCTCAGTAAAGACATAAAGAACCAAGGTGTGGTGACGTCAAGCCACAGCCTAAAAGTTGGTTATGAGAGGCCAAAAGAACATTATTTAAAAATATGAATCCTGAAATCAAAGGGGGGAATTTCTCAAGGATAAAGTCCAGTCCTGCACAGTGGACCAGGGAGGTCACTGGCTCAACTAGTGGGACAGCAAAGGTGTGTATGTGTGTGTGTATGTGTGTGTGTGTGTGTGTGTGTGTGTGTGTGTGTGTGTCAGGGGGAGCTTAGAGCAGAGCATGGCTGCCACACCAGGGAATGAGATTCAGGGAGGTGGAAGGCAGAAATCCGCCGCACTCTTTCAGGACGTTTGATGAGGAGCGAGAAGAGAGAGAAGGCTGGCTGTCTTTACGGGGAGACACGGAAAGAGAATTCTCTTTGTGCAGCGAAGGAAGGGCACTTGAATGTATTATTGTTAGACTGAAGAGAAGTAGCTACTGGGGAAGAAAGGGAAATGATTGAAGATGAGAGCCCAAGAGCAGAAGAAAAGAATAAATGGAACAACTCCCCAGAGAGCCCTTCTGCATTGCATGATTCACTAAATAAACGTGGACTCGGCCCTGCCCCGTTTCCATCGCCTTTGATTGGAAGTGTGCTTTCTAGTAATGTGTTTATATGGTCTCTTGTGTCCTGCTTCCAATACACCCCAGTAAGTACTCTGTGCAGGCCATATGTAAAGACACCTGCACTGTGGCAGCCTCTATCAGTAGACACCTGCAGACACCACATTCTGACAACTCATCACAGGGCTAAATTCTAGAACAATCCCTGAGAGTTGTTTTAGGTCATTTGTCTTGTAGCACAGAAAAGGTGGATGGAGATATTCACCATAAGTGGACCCCCCTCATTACTGATACACTGCCTGCCTAATTATGCTTAACATTTCAAACACTATTAATTTTTAATTGTTTACATTTCATTATCTGCATTACTTAAGCATCCAAACTCCACAGCTAATGTTCTTGATGAAATATTTACTAAACAATCAGCTCTCTTGGATTCTACAGAGCTAAATCCTTCCTCTAGGAGGGCTCCTTTCCCTGCTGGTGTGCTGGAAGTGACAGGAGGCTGGGTAGCATCCTTGCCATATCAGGGACATCCTGTCACCTCTAATGAGATGGGTCATTCTGCCAGGCATTAGCATGAACAGGTTGAGTGCCATCTTTCCTTCTGTTTCTCTTCTGTCGGGTCTGGGAAACTCACTGACATGGAGCTGGGACTGGCGACCAGAAAGAAAAACATTATTGGAAATGAAAGAATAGGGCATCGTGGAGCTAATCATAGCTCCCTCAAGGGACAGTCACTCATGTTACAAAAGCAAGCTCACTTCAACCAATGAGAACACCTCATCCAGAACAGATGCCAAAGAAACCAGAGCATCCACCCTTGTATCCCAGACCAGTAACTTACAGATGAACTTCCTTTGTGCATGATACAGCCGAGGGTCAACAAAGTATGAGCTAATGTTAGTTGGCTTCCAGGAGTGAAGATGGAGTCACGTTCATCTACTAATGCTCAGTAGAGGCGTCTGCTTGTTGTGAATCACATGGTTAATGACAGGACTAACTATGCAATCCATACATTACACAGTAGTCTCAAGTGAGGGTTCTGAATTAGGCTGTTGTTTGTTCCACAGTATTCACTGATCACTTTCTATATACCATGAGCTGGGATGGCATGTGGGAGACTGAAGCTAACGGGAGGGCAGAGGGTGCTACTTGTATGGAACTGACAGCCTAGGTAGTGTGACTCCCTAGAAACTGAGTCACATTACACATTAGTTTAAAGACTATGTGGAATTGCTTAAATTCCACTATAGCACTAAATTTCCACATCTTAAAATGGTACATAGGACCTTTCTTACAAGATAATTATGATTACCTCCTCATTTGCATATGGATCTATGTGAAATCCTGAAATCATCATAGACCTGACACCGATCTCTGACTTCACCTTGTTGTTGTACATTATTTACATATGTGTATTTTCACTAACACTTGTATTTGAATATTAATGAGATGGGCATCTTGAGCATTAAATGAGATCATTTTTATTGTGTAACATTCTAGTATACAGGTTGTAAGTGCAGAGTTGAAGATACAACCAAAGTGGCCAGATGCTAGAGAATACAACTTTCAGAGTTCAGAAAAAGTCAAGCATATCACTGTTGAGCTGGTGTTCAGCCAACTGCAAGGCTTAGGAACTGACCTAACAGAGAGCGAAGAAATAACAGGGGGCAAGGGGGAAGGTGGTGGAGCTGGAATCAGGTAGGCTGTGCACTCCGATGGAGACATATCAGCATCCTGGAAACTATTTTAAGTAGCACTGAGGAAGGAGGCATATTTACTGCCTACAGCTGGAGGAGGAGGCAGGCTACCTAATCATGGTAGGAGGTCTCTGTAGGGAGCAGTTTCAGGTCATAGTCATGCAGGAGGAGGAGCCTGTGGTTCACAGTTTTTGCATAAAAGTTTTAGCTAAAGGTCAATCATTTATAACTTCTATTTATGGACCAAGAAAGGCTTCACCATTCCCATAGGTCTGAGGCACTAGAATCCTGAACATGGCTGTGCTCATGGAAACAATACACATTCACTTGGGACTTTATCTGTTTCCCATACTGTTGCAAAGTAAGTGTTCAATAAATACGAGTTGTTTGGGGCATTGTTGTTAAAATTGAGCCTGAGGGCATTGTATTAATGTGAAACTCATGACTTATGCCTGGTATGTAAACCCAGCCTGGCTTGTACATGTTGTATAATTAATAAGTACCAGCTGGTATATATGTGCACATCCAGACTAACAGCCCACACACTCCAGTGTGCATTTTTTAGTGAGCAATTGAAAGTGTGTGCTAAAGAGGCCGGGGAGATGGATGGGTCCATAAGGTGTTTACTAAGCAAGCACAAGGACCTCAGATCAGGTCTCAAGTGGACATGGTGGCTTGTGCCCCCAACACCAGGGAATAAGATCCCTGTATCTCATTGGCCAGGTAGCCTAGCTGAATCTAAAGCTCAGGTTCAGGTAGACACCCTCTGTCAAGAAGGTGCAGTACAAAGAAGACAAAACACTGAACATCAGCTTTGAGCTTTCACCCTACCTCGTACACGCACACACCTATACCCTATACACACGTCACAATATCCACTCACACATAAATGAATAAATAACTAATAATGTGATAAATGGAAGGTCCCTTAGACCTGCTTTGGTGTTTATCTTCCCTATGTAAAAATTGACCCTTAGAGAAAGGAGGTCACCTACCAGCTTGGGTATGAGTGGTAAAGCAGAAGCTAAATCCTGGCCAGCTGCCCAGGCAGAGCAGACCCGCTCTACCCCAGCCCTCTCTCCCTCGCTTGCTGCGGTAACAGTATAGGGTGCAGACACTTTCTCCTCCCTGCCAGCCTCACACCAGTTTGCTTTCTCAGATTTTCTTCCACTTGGGCTCCTAATGGACCTGAAAACACAGAAACTGTCTCACTCCCACGTGCATTTCCAGGATAGCTGGGGCTTACTTCTAACTTTCGTATGGGCCCTTGACCAATTGGCTCAGTGAAAGTATTAAATAAAAAACTGTTGCCATTGAGTGATTGAGTGCAAATCTACTTCAGTCGGTGTTAGAGACAAGACAGACAAACGTCACCACAGCAGCTTTGAGAGCCAGTGTAGGGGTCAGACACTATAAAATGTCTTGCCCACATAGGCTTTTTGAACACTTCCCATGAACTTTCTTAAACAGCCTGTATTGTGCTCTGCAGTTAGGACTGCACATGACACAGGCATCCTTCAGAGAGGCTCAGGCAGTACCTTCTAACATGGGCCATAGACCCTCTCCCCACTGTGTGCATTCCCATGCTGAGCAGACATCAAAGTCAGTATCACAGGCACTTTACCCAAATAACACACGGTTATGCTGGAACCTCACAAAGGTAGCTTCAGAATCTCGTTGTCATTCTTACTGGCTAGTGAGGATTGAGAGAGAAAGATGTTCTAGTTTCTAATCCCCAGGGCCTGTAAATATGACCTTATTTGGTCAAAGGATTCTTGAAGATAGAACAAAGTTAATCACTTGAAAATAGCTCACTCTAGATTGCCTAGGTTCAATCTAAATCCAGTGGCAAATGCTCTTACGAAAGAGGAAAGAGAAAAAAACAGATATAGAAAGAACAGACCTGGTAAATTCTGATGCAGATCTCCTGGATCTCCTGGAAGTACCAGAAATGGAAAGAGGCAAGAAAGAGTTGACTTTGAGTTGCCCAGGTCTGCTGGACCCCTCCTTGAAACGTTCAGGCAGAGTCACCTCCAATACTAAGATGACTCTCATCTCTCTCAAAAGTTATAACCATGAGGGATGGCCTTACAGAGAGCTTGACAGCCTATACCAGGTGTTCTTACATGTACCTCTATCTATGATGGTGTGTATGGAGGTCTACTCTTCTTAACATGTTCTGAGTATTAATTTGTTCTTCACATCAGCCAGAAAACGGTATTTCTATTTCCATTTTGTAGATTAAAGAAAAACTGAGCTAAAGATAAGTTAAGTAACTTGCTCCGTTTTCAGGGCCCTTTAATGGTAGAGGTGGGATTCAGACTCAGTTTAGTTCTGAAGTCTTAACTACATCACCTCTACAGAACCACACTCACATGAGTTACCATATCTGTGATGGAAGGACCACCATGCAGTGGCCAATTTGCAAGCAGCCAGATTATTTGACCATAGGTTCTGACCTCTCTACTACCCGGGTCTATATTTTAAGATTTGTTGAGGAGAGCAGACCTGCATATGAAAATAGCAAGGCATGGCATTGCAGTGGTGCACTTGACTAAACTCAAAGAGCAGCTGAGTAGGAAGTCCAAAGCCCAGAGATGAGACCCAGCCATGCTCACTTCTGCCATGGAGTCTGCGCTCATGATATATTTTCAAAGTGATCTAGATTCCCCCTACCAGTTCTTGGGTAAAATCTGGGGAGGAATCAAACTAATTTCTCCATATCAGAGATAAAGAGCACATCATGAGCTCTGGACTGGAATTTTTTTCCTGATATTTTAATATGTAATTTGGCCTCAGTATTATGACATGTAATATATCTAATTCATGGAAAGTACTGATAAAATAAAAATCGCTATAGTAATAAGGTTCAGTGAGCTCATGTCTCAGCCATGTGGGGTTTTTCTGAAGTGAAAAATACCTGAACGCACATTCTTTAAGGATAAGGCTTGCACACTTCCTGTAAAGGAGAGATGTAGGCCTAGCAGGTGATTTATTTATTGGTTATGCGCTGAGCAGCACAAGGCCCCAAAGGTGGGCAGATCAAAAGAAAAAAGGAGAGTACATTCCTGGTATTGGTCCTGTCACCCTGAGGCCGCCCAAGGCAATGGTTTTTATCCTGGTAGGATGCAGAAGTTCTTCCCCTGATATATGGTGCCCAAATCATGAGCCCACAGTGTCTAGGTTCTGTCTGAGAACACTAGAGACAGCTTCTTAGCAAGTGTTTTCCTTTTCTAAAAGATAGAAGAGCAGGCTATTGTATCACATCTGTGGTGAACGGTTTATAAAGCAAGAGGGTCTGGACTTAAGAGGTGTGATGAGCATCTTGATGCAGTATGAAAAAAAAGTGTTTTGGTGAAGAATTTGTGCTTAATCATGGGAAGGGCTGAGATCAGAGGTGTTTATGGTACTGAGAATACATGGGTCCTTCTAACTCCTGTTAGTATGATAATAATTATTGATCCATAACTCCTCCTCAGTCCAAGAATTAAAAGTACACAGGAGCAAAGAGTTGGGTCCATTTGATTATGGTAGCACCCACAGTGTCTTGAACAGGAATCTATTCTGTATTCAACAGGTATATGTTGATTTCAGAATGAATGGATGGATGAGTGTGTGGTGATATGTTACATACTTAATAAAACCTGGAATATGAAGACATTAACACACAGGCAAAAACTAGGCAGACATAGCTCAGGAATTTCTTGATCTTTGAGTACAAGACCAAACAGCTGGGCTTCAGTGGTACACACCTTTAATCCCAGCACAGGAAAAGCCTAGGAGTGGTGACCTATGCCCTTAATCCTGTAACTCCAGAGACAGAACTTTCTGTGTTTCTGTAGGCTGACTACCAAATAGAGAAGCTCCTGCCTTTAATCCTAACCTGGATGGGATACAGCTGGGTGAGAAGAATATTTAAGGCAGGCTTAGGAAAAGAGCAGAGGTAGAAGTGACCAGGATGGAGGCTGAGGAAGCTGGAAGATAGCTGGGTGAGATTTGACTGTGGTGTTTCTCTCTGATCTCAGTCTTTCCCCAATATCTGGGTCTGAGTCTCTTTCAGTACAATCAGAATTTGTGCTACATGAGTGAATGAATGAACTGAAATCTGGAGAATGAATTCATTTGTTAAAACAGCCAACCACATTCTATAAAGCAGCCTCCTTGATGAAGGGCTTGATGAAAGTTAACATCTAACAGTCTTTGTCAGTTTGGCATCTGATGTGAGGACATTGCTTTCCTGTAGAAGTGTCTCTTGTGTCCCTTCGTCAGTCTCTCTTCCCGTGTACACATTTTAGATCAACAGTTTCAGCATTTTGTGGCCAGAATTTACTGGAGCAATTTGAAATTTAGAAATGAGTAACAGCAAATTAGACAAAACCCCTATCATCTTTTGAAATGTGAAATCTTTTGAGATTGAAATATAAGATAATCCCACTGGGGACTTGGGAACCCTGGGTAGCTTGGGCCCTGGCTGGAGGAGCTTTCTTAGAAAGTGGATGGTGAGACTAGACTCTGTTCCAACATTCCAGAACTGCCAGGACAACCCAAGATAATGGAGGAAATGCCTGGGTAGTGATTTGTGTATATTGAGCTTCTGTGTGATGGGCCTTGAGCATGGGCCTGAGCTGATACTCCAATGCTTTGTAAGCTGTGTTGAGGCAAGATCATAGAGACCTTGAATCTTGCAACACAATCAGCAGAGTGTGACATCTCACACCTGTAGTTGCAGCATTCGAGAAGTGCAGTTCCAGAGGGAGGACCAGTTTAATCATCCTGGATCACATATAGTAAGTTTGGGGGCCAGTCTGAGCTACCCAGCTCAAACCTTCATGGAAGTAGTGTTTGGATTAGAGAAGACACTGAAAAGACTAAGAATATAGAAGAAGGCGATGAGTGGTCTGCCCCCACCCCCAGATGAGAACCAAGGTTATCACTCTCTGTTTTCTGACTTTTGAGTATAGTGTTTCTATACTTTGTAGACTTACTTTCCTACACCATGAAAAGTAACTAACTCCCAGTCCCATATGTTTAATCTTGACTTACTGTCTTGCCATCTTTTTAATTTATTGACAATAGTTTCCCTTTCCAGGAAATACAATGCTCCTGTACCCTACTTGCCATGAGTGGAAAGTCAAGTCAAGCTGCACATTCTAATCTGATTTAGGAAGAACTGATTGGGAGGCTTCCCTGAAGTTCTCCAGGCCTATGGCAAATAACTTTCTCCCTGACAACTGAACTTTGCACTCAGCTCCATCAGTTCTAACAGAAGCCATGCATTCACTCCTTCTTGCTGTGATAGAAAAACAATCTTGCCTCTGAGTGGAATGATGCTTGTGAAACCGTTTAGGTATTCATGGAAAAAAAATAGCCTTTTACTGTTGTTTTTTATTGATTCCTGGAATGAGGCTGAGAGAATCCATGGTCCATTTTTACTGTAAATACTATTAATCCAGAGATGAGCTCTTAGTGCATCAAAATGATTGATTTGAATATAAATGAGTTAATAAGCAGAGTTTCCATCTAGATGTAGATCAACAACAAAATTACCCAGCTTCTATTTAGAAGGTCTTAAACAAAGGCTGTATTTTCAAAGCACCATATGAAGGGAAAGTAAAGGCTTCACTCCACCTCTCTGATTAGACACTAAAAGTGGACATTATTATTGACTCATTCTTCAGGCAGCTCTCCCATTTCCTCTATGAGACAGAACCAGTGTTGTTATAAGTAAAATGTTCCCCCCTCCATGAAAAATCAGGTCGACTTTTCTATTTGATAAAGTAGACAAAAGAGTTATGGTGAGAGAGAAATGGAGATGTTTGCTTTCCAATCTACATAATAATTCGACTGAATTTAAGGGTGTCTTTTGCATTTTGCATTAGCAGCAAGTAATTACCTCCAACTAGAATGAAATGAGGGTCAAGAATGGCTCGGAGTAATCCAGTGAACATGTTACTTGGTTTATTGAACATGCTAATACAAAGCTGTGTTTGGAAGAGTCCAACAAGAAAAATGCCTCCAACCCAAATTGCCTTGTGAGCTTTTTCTGCAAGAGTGGTCCAGAGTGGCTGCTAGATAATAAACATTTAAGTCATAGTTTTTAGTTTTAACATTTTAAGTAACTAACCTGGGAATTTAGAAGATTGTGGGTATGTGCTGGGTCTCTAAATGTTCAAGTGGTAGGCATATCCATTTTTTCTTACATGTAGCTTATTTCTTTCCAAATACATTTGCTTACTGCTGAGTGGGCAGGCTATCATACCAGAATATTCCAAAATTACTAGATATTAGATATCAATTATATTGTTTTTATATGTGAAAGTATTAACAAATTAAATTTTATGAACTGTTAAGCTTCTGAAAGATATTTACCAAGCAGTTTTTATTGACACCAACTCATGGGTAGTTCTAGGCTTTCAGAGGCAAGGATTTAAGTACAAAGCAATGGTTCGCTTGTTAGTAAATTAATGTAGAGAATGACAATGCAGCCAAGTTTATAATTCATACATTTTCTTTAAAAATATTATCTGTAGGCATTTTCTGCCTTCATCTATATCTATGTTTCATGTACGTGCCTGGTACCCACACTATGTGCCCACACAGAGAGGAGAGGGCACCAGAACCTCTGGAACTGGAGTTAGTGATTGATACTTACTATAACGCCCACCATATGGGTGCTGGGAACTAAACCCAGGCCGGTCCTCTGCAAGAGCTTTTAACCACCTGTCTCTGCAGTCCCAAAGTTTAGAATGAATGCATTTTATGCCTCCAGAGTAATAATAATGTAAAAGAGACTGGGTTGACAGCAATGTCTTGTAGCTTTTAAAAATACCTCTATTATATCTGAAAATAAGCAAAAATTAATCTCTTGGAAATAAGTGAAATGGTGAATTTACCAGATTTTAATTAGATCAGGGTTTTTAATACATTTCAAACTATTAACAATCTATAGTGCAAAGCCATCAAGGATGTTTAACTTATCATTAAAGTTTCATTTTTATCTTTAAATTTTCTAATATACACTTAAAGAAAACAGCAATTAGAGAGACTCAGGACTTCAGGAAATTCCAGACAGAACAGAGAGTGAGAGAACACACTGACTTCCCAGACAAGCCCTTCTGCCTTGAACCAGGACATTTACATTTCCAAACCAGATGACAGAAAGGGCACAGTGGTCAGAACCCGGCCTCTGTTATCCTCACATGAGGTGGGCTTTACAGACTAGAGTGAAACACTAGAGTGGAAAAGGCTACACTCCAGTTACAAATAAGCCCAAAGAATAGAGTTTTCTTTGTACTCAAAGCCCGGAATGCATCAGACGGCCCTTTTCCATTGCAGCCTGTGAGTCACTGAGGAAGAGCTGGACATTAGCACCAGATAGACCAGCAAACCTAGGTTCATAAGTGAGTCAAGATGCTAGCTCTTTTAGATCCCTGGTGGGGAAGCAGCTCAGTCACCTGACCCCAAATGAGCAAGGGACATTCCAAAGAGATTATAACAGGATTTGACAGTTACCAGGCTCAGCAAGAGAGACTTCCTGACTCCCTGTATGCTCACTGGCCTCATCACACAGCTGTATGTATTCTTCCCTCAGGCCTACATTGTGGGCCTCAGATTCTGCAGTAGCCAAGTCTCTCCAAAGAAAAAGAACTTCCAGAGAAAAGATGGGAGGAAAGTGCTGCCTTAAGCATGGTGCCCCAAGCAGAATTACAGGCTTGACTTCACCCTATTCTTCATTTGCTTAAGAGCAAAAAGTCAGAGAAAGAAAGACACGGTGAGAAACAGAACTACTGACTTACAAATTCACGCTTAGTCTACTGAAATAAGAGTAAAAATAAGAAGATATTTCTCACCTCACTTCCCTTCTCCCAGGCAAGTGTGAAGACATAGATGTCTGGGCACTCATCACAGACCTGATCATCATGTCTGAAAGGGCTCCAACTGCTGAACCATTGCATACTCTATTGTCTGTTCTGTGATATTGTAGTCACCAGTGTGAGTGACACCTCTGGGCTCATCCAACCAGCTGTCTGAATGCCTCCCAGGCACCAGGCCTCATGCAAACCTGTTCCCGAGGCTGTGTTCTCACAGAGCTCATGTCTAGCCAGGGACTTCTGAGTCATGACAGGTACATTTCAGGAAACATACCATGTTCTTTGTATCTCATGCCATGAGCTATGTTGATAGGTTTGTTCTTAACCACAAGAGAAAAAGGCTTCAAAGTGCTAGTTGCTTTTGGATCTAGGATTCAGCAACATGCACCTTAAAGACAATGGCTCTGCTATTAATAAAGGAGTGAAGAATTAGAAACTGGGCTTCTTTTCCCAAGTCCCCTTCAACTTTCACCCAGTCTTTATCATGCAGATCTTATTGAAAACTGGGGACCAGAAGAAGGGAAATATTCTATATGCTACCTGTTTGGGGGCTCCTTCTTGTCTTTGCCTCTGGTAGTAGTGCTGGGAAGGGGGTGCACATTGTGCCAGTATTCCAGATCATACACTACCCAGAGCAAATTCTGCTTCTAACTCTGTGACCTTGTAGGTGTCCTCTGGCCTCTCTGAGATGAAGTTCCCTCATGTGTAAAATCAAATGTTTAGAGTAGACAAGGGCTCTTCCAACTGTGACAATCTGTGATCCTGGGCATCTACGTCCCTGCCTCTATAATTGAGGCCACTAATCCCATGACCTGAAATGTCTTCAGGGAGGATGAAGTGGAGCACTGTCACCAGGTTGATCAACTAAAGATATATCCCTCTCACAGAATCAGTCAGGAGAAAAACCATCAGCTATGTCCCCTCTGAAACTCTCTGCCATTGCATTTTCCTCCCACAGCTTCCAAACGGCCACAGTTATTCAGCATTCACCAAAGTACAGTGATCCTATTTCTGGGAACTCGCTAATATAGCTCTTAGTCCATGCTGAGCGAGAGCCCATGGACTTAGAGAAATATTACCTCCCTGCCTGTCACTGAGAGCCCAGCTTTAATGAAGGGGACTTGACCAAACACAGCACAATCATAGACTACTAGGGCTTCAGAGAGGCTCAGTCCTGTCCCCAAGTCCATATCCATCTTGCAGACCTAGACAGTCTAAGTAGCTCAAGGTCACGCACACAGGGCCAAGGTCATGAGCTTGGACAGAATTAGAGGAGATCTTGCACCTTGTGAAGCTCATGGCTGCTCTTCCAGCAGGCTGCACCACGGCCATACTCACAGGAACCCTATACGTCAGTATAGTGACATGCTCATGACAGGTCTGATAACTGCCATTGTGTATACAGTGCAGTATACTAATCAGAGGATATACATGTGGTATGCATACCATATAGACTGTAATTCATAGATTACCTCTGTAATGTTTTAGTATTCATTCATAACTTATAGACAAGAGAACAGATGAGAGATGAACTAACATTCTTTGATGAAAGATTATTGGGCTAGTCCACTGAAACAGACCTTTTAAGCTTTTTACTGTGCACAAGCAATACATTAGTGATCACAATAAAATTTAGAGTGAAATTTCCTAAAAGAAACAACAGCATTGTATGACATGAGCCACAGACATGTATGATAATACAGTCCAAGGAGAATCAGGACTGATGTTAGAAGAGATTTATCTCGATTCTTGGGGAACTGGAAGATATGGTACATTGGGAAGCTTAGGGAAGGAACCACACAGGAGAGGAGAGCTAGGCTGGACTTTACAATAGTAGGCCCAGGGGTGAAAAGTCAAAATGGGCCAGAAGCGCTCTAAGCACACGGCGGGGAGGTGGGGGGCTGTCAAGTCAGCTGAGCAGGCTGCTCAGGCTAGACAAGGGAGGAGCAAACAGGAAGTGTTAGGAAGGTTGGTGTGAGAGAATGTCCTGTTCTGCCTGTGTCATAAAGAAGGGACAGGAGCCCATGGGCACACTGGTAGAAGAATGACCTTTCCCGGGTCACTATTAGTGCCAGGGGAAGCCTGGACACTTCCCTGTGTGGTTGGTGGGGCTAAAGCACTGCCTAGTTGCTGGATTCCATTACACAGCTCTGATATGCCAAGGTCAAAGCCTCAAGGGCAGCATTTGCAAATGCTAAAACACTCACTGGACACGACCATTGCCACCTCAAAGGGATCTGAGCTGTGACTGGCTCCAGTGAAGTAAAAGTAGAAAGAGAATCAAGCTTGAAGCCAGTGTGGCATTTTCCATGATTGCTGTCTTTAAAAACTGCATTTGTATGTTTCTTTCAAATTTTGCTAAAAACTGCCCACAATTTACAATGAACATTATATATATATATATATATATAATGTTCATGTACAATCTTCATGGTAAAGTATATCAATACCAGAAGTAGTTTTTTTTTCTTGTTTCATTTTTATGTGTCTGATTGTTTATCCTCAATCATCCTTACATCTTAATTATTCATTTTATTTTATAATCTGAGCCAAATCCCTGAAAACAATCTATGGGTTCAACCAATGAATGAATGAGATTCTAACATGAATATGGTTGGGATTCTTCTTACCTTAGAATGTAGTAAAAAGTTAAACAGAAGCACTAAGTTAGAACTTGCTGAGTAGTTTGAGGAACTCTTCAGTGAATCAAATAAGAAGCTGTCCTTCAAAATAAATCTGTAGTCTTCAGTGTCAAGGCTGCCGTCCCAACACACTTGAAAAATCTAACCTTCACTATTTATACTTCATGCATTAGTTTATTTTTGCTTAATTCATTTTTTAATTTTGCTTTACTTTTTGGTCAATGTAATTTTTTTCCACAAATTTATGGATGCAATGTGATGTTTTAATCACATGTAATGATCCAAGGAAGATAATTAACAAAAAAAAAAAAAGGTCACTTCACTATTTATCACTGTCTCCCATGGACATTTCAAAATATATAATCATGAATGTTAACTATAGACAGTCTACTGTGCACACTAGTGGGTCCCTTTGTCCAACTGAAGCTCTTGCAGATTGACTTTGCCTCAGTTTCTTCATACCCAGCAATCCCGACTTGCTTGTTTGTTCTTATGTAAATGCTGTATATGGCTGTTTTCCAATCACCAGTGAGATGTCATTAAATCCAGATATTAACACAGGTGGATGTGACTGAACATAAACAGAGAACCCTATAAAATCATTCCTCATCATGGCGTAAGTATTTGTGTTTGCACACTCTCCAAAGTCATGTGGAGAAGCCCTGACTCATCCTGTGATAGAACTGGGTGGATAATTAATGAAATCATGACTGTAGAGTCCATGATAAGATTAATGCTCCCTCCTTCCACCTTCCCCACACCCCTCCCTCTCTCCCTCTTGTCTAACATATTAAGGCACAGTCCCTGTAAGCCTAGAAGAGGGCTGACATTAGAAATGGCAGCTTCTGTTCTCTTAAGCTTGGATTTCCCAGACAGACTCCAGTACTACGAAGAACTAATGTCTGCTCTTTAAGGACTACTGTCTGTAGTAGTCTGAGCTGACTAATTAATACAGCCACCGTGCAGACAATATAAATAATTTTATGGCATAGTTAACAGAAAAAGATCCACCAATTACAAAGTGAGGAGTTTTTAAGTATTTGTTTCCTGCATTTGTTTTGTTGGGCTTTTTATTTTGTAGCAGTTATGGATATTTAAGAAACTGAAAAAATAAAAGTACAAAGTTTGTTCTGCTTTCTACGCATTTCCCCAGCGCTAACAACAGCCTGGGAACTGAGCCTGTTTTACCTCTAACAGACTGTAGATTTTTAATCACTGGTTACTATTTTATATTCCCTCATTTTTGTAGTGGTGGTGGTGATTGTGGTGGTGGTGACGGTAACTGTGGTGGCTGTGGGGGTGACGGTGGATGTGGGGATGGGGGTGATGATAGCCCTGCTGGCATGTGATTCTGTGTGTAGATAAAAGTGACTACAAGGATACAGAGTTGTTCCATCACCACTAAGGATATTCCTCAGAATTTTTTCTCTATATTGTCATCATGTGCTCATTATCCTTTAATACTCATGATCTCTGTCGCCCTGTTATTTCCAAGGTTTTATAAACACTGTCCTATTAGCCTTAGCTTACACAGCCTAAGTCATCTGAGAGGCAGAGAGATTCCTCAGATCAGATTGGTCCTCCATGGGGATCATCTTCACTAGTAAACCTGAAGCGGGACAGCCCCGCCCACTGTGGGCAGTTCATGAGACTACCAGCAAGCCAGACAGCATGCCAGCAAGAAAGGTCCCTCCCTGCCTCCTGTTCCAGCTCTTTCTGCTTTAGTCGCTACCCTGTTTTCCCTCCGTGATGGGCCGACTGTGAGCTGAGTGTGCAAGCCAGGTAAACCCCGTCCTTCCTCTAAGCAGCTTTTGTTCAGTGTTTTATCATAGCAGCAAAAGGTGACCATAAGAAACACAACCAAACATCATGTAAACTTGAGATTTCTCCACGCCCCATTTTAGCCACTTTCTTTTTGCTCTGACAAAATACCAGAAACAAAAATATTAACGGAAGAAAAGTTTGCTCTGGCTGGCAGCTTCTGCGACTGGCCGCCTGGACTCCTGGCCTGGGGTGACTCTGATGCACTGCAGGAATGTGTGGGCGTGGCTATTCGCTCCTTTTCCCTATCTCTTTTAGTCCTTTGGGTTAGTGCCACCTCCTACATGCAGGACAGATCTCTGGCCTTCACTACTCCTTCCTGCAAACTCCGTGTTGCCTAGCGATGAGCTTTACCAATCTCTGTGCTTCTTAATCCAACCAGGTAGAACTCGGCCATCACACCCATTCAACACAGCTCCCCAAGGCTTCCTCCACATCTGCATGCAGGTGTGTGCAGTGCATTGCTGGATCAAACTTTGTCTCACTCTCTCCTAATATATCTGAGATATCTGAGTTGTCTCACCCTCACCTTCACCTAATAGTTGATATTTATTCCCATATTTTGCTATTATGATTATAGCCAGCATAAAACATCAGCATACAAGTTTAATATAAATGCAATTTTTTAAAATTTTTCTGGGATAAGTGCCTAAGGGTGGTTTGTGGGGTTGTATGATGAGTGTGAGAAACCTCCCCTGAACTTTTCATTGTGACTAAGCATCTTTCAGCTGTGGGCAGCAGCCCCGGCCTTTACACACTTCACACACCCTGCAGAGCCTCTTTTGCTCCCACTTTTTACACTTTCTGTTGCTCTCTGGTTGGGGCTGGCATCTTCTTGAGGTCTTAAGCCTATGGCTAATGAAGTTGGGCCTCCTTCCCTATCCTGATTTGTCACCCCATCTGCCTCCATCATGAAGCGTCTGGATTTTACTCAGCCACTCCTCTAAGTGGATAGTGTGTTTCTTTACTATTGGATTTCAAGAGCTCTTTATATTTCCTGCATAAAAAGATTTTCAAGTGCATCCTTTTAAAGTCTTCCAGCCCAGTATGTAACACGTTCATCTTCCTCTTAGAAGGATCTTGCTTCTACTCCATAAGAGTTTTTGATTTTGGTAAACATGACTCCTCTGATTTTTCCTTTTATGTACTCAGCATAATGCCTAAGAACATCTCCCCTAATTTTAGATGTGGAACATTTTAGCTCATGGTTTCTCATGCAAGTTTTATATTTCTACTTAGATCCATGATCCATTTTTAGTTAACTTTTTATTAAGTGGAAAGTAATGGATATTTTTAAATTTAAATTTTTCAAAGTATTTTGTTATGCCCGTTTGCCCCTGCCTTCCTCCAATTCTAAGGTGGAAAGTTTAAAATCATGGTCTTAGGGGGATGGAGCTAGATGTTCAGCTGTTCTAAAATAGTTAAAATAGATTATCATTTTTCCATTGCAATTTGCTTTACTGTAAATATATTGTATTTCTCTATAAATTTCACTTTTAATTAAACAACTGACTCAAAATTCCTAAAACTTAGTAAAACAGTCCCTGCTGGTTCCCAGACACTGTGATGCACATTGTGGTTGAGGAGAGAAAGGTTGTTCAAAGTGTTCACTGTAGGTGGTGCTTATAAATCTTGACACAAACTACAATCAATACATTACTAAAAGTACAAAGGCCCAGAAGTGACTTTCCTACAGCCTTAGAGAAGACTAGAACCCAGGTCCAAAGCTCAAACCTCACTCATCTCAGGGTGAAGGCTGAACAGGAGCTGGATGTGATTGATGTTTTCCCCCTTTTATCTATATGTTTTGACTTGCAAGTGTTAATTGCAAAGAATCATTGATCTGATTTGCGGCCTCTGGTTTCTACTATACTATCAATGCTGGGCCCCCATTGGAGCTTCTCTTAGTGTTGTGGAGATCCTGCAGCTTTGGTTCTGCAAGAGCAGTCCCTTCATGTGCTCCAGCAAATCGCAGATTAAGTGGATATTGGAGTGAGCCTACTCATAACCCTAGTTCTGGGCCTGGGTAGCTGCAGGGTTGGTTGGCTTTCCAGCTCTTCCCTGTCCTCACCATCGGGGTAAACCCTCTAGCATTGCCCTGGCTGGTTCAACCCTTACAGCAATGAGCAAGGGGCAGGGCCAGTTCTCCTGCTTTCATGCGATCAGGGTCAGCTCTACTGTGTTGCAGGGGTGGGGTGCAGGGGCCACTCTCGAGCGTACTGCAGATGGTAAGGAGCTGATCTCCTCTGATCTTGGAAATGACTGACATTATCAATTTGAGATCGACTCATTAATAAATGCCCTTCAAATTAGCTGGTTGTCCAGGGAAGTTGGCAGAACTACCATCTCCTCTGTGGTCCAATGAGACAAAGCCTAAATCTTGCTTCCAACACCTACTAAGTCTGAGGAAAGACCTCACTTGCCCTTATTAACCCTTAGCGAGTTCTAGGCTCCTTAGTAAGGGATCAGGGATGTGCAGCAGGGAGCACAGTAGTCATGAAGAATGCTCTCAAAGATCCTTCATTTCTGTGGAGATGCAGATGCTGGCAAGATGGCATCGCCACTGTGCCAGCAGAGTGAACAGGAAAAGCCAGACACTAAGATCAAAAGAGACAGCAGTAACAAAATTAAATTCAGCACTGTCCCCAGCACTCACAGGAAGTGATGGCTATTCTTACAGACAAGGAGTAAGGGAGGACCGCATAACACAGAGACTTGCAGGCTCCCTCTGAGACCTGACACCTGTCACCTACACGCTAAGCTGTCATGCCCACTTTGTACACAGAGCTGATTTGAACGGGTCTTACAGTCCACTCTAGGAACCTGTCTCCATCCTCTATCATTTGGAGATGACAGTAATTTGATAAAGATCCCAGCAAGTTTGGTAGTCACTGGGTAGATGCTAAGCAGA
Source organism: Sigmodon hispidus (assembly GCA_004025045.1). Lineage (NCBI taxonomy): Eukaryota > Metazoa > Chordata > Mammalia > Rodentia > Cricetidae > Sigmodon > Sigmodon hispidus. Next base: position 28,483 of record PVIH01019901.1, read on the forward strand.
TTTTAGTGAAGTTTTCCACTAGGTTTCCTAGTCACCTCACCTTCTCTTGGGTGGTAAGGTGCTCAGAGAGCTGCAGTCCTGGTGCTGAAGGCTGTGATGTCACCGGGGAAATGTCTGAGTCTGATTTTCAACTGTTGCTGTACATTGAGTTTTGTTTGGGGAAAAAGTTATTATTAATCAATGCTTTGTGTAAAAAAAAATCCATAAATCCGTATTAAATAAACATCTAAACCCTTTTTGCTTTGCTGCTTGACTCTGCATTTTTATCAGAGTAACTCAGAGAATTCTTTATTCAACTTTCTATGTTTACAAGAGCCAAGAAAAAAACAGAGAGTAATGCCTAAGTGGATGCTGTCTGGATGATCTGGAAATGTACTGTGGGTGGGTGGGTGGGTGGGTGGTGGGAGTGTTTGAATGTGTGTGAGTGTGTGTGTAAGTGTGTGTGTGTGTGTGTGTGTCAGTGTATGAGTGTATATGTAAGTGTGTGAGCATCTGTGTGTGAGCATGTGTGAGTGTGTGAACGTGTGAGTGTGTGAGCATGTGTCAGTGTGTGTGTGTGAGTGTGTGTGTGCACGCGATAGTGTTCCCTCAGTGTACCAGAGATCAATAATGGATATCTTCCTCTGTCATTTCCCATCTTTGGAACAGAGGCTCCCTGAACCGGAAGCTCGTCATTGGGCTAGACTGACATGGCTCATGGCTTCAGGATCCCTCCTGTCTAAAGATGCTAGCCGCTGTCCCTAGCTTTGGTGTGGGTACAGGGAACCCACACTCAGTTCTTCTTCCTTATTAACCGAGCCTTTGCTCTTTTCTCCTCCCTCCCTCCTTCCCCTCCCTTCCTCCCTCCCTCCCTTCCTCCTTCCTCACTCCCTCCCTCTCTCCCTCCCTCCCCTCCTCCCTCCTTCCTTCCTTCCTTTCTTTCTCTCTTTTTGGTTTTCCAAGACAGTGTTTCTCTGTATAGTCGTGGCTGTCCTGGAACTCTCTCTGTAGACCAGACGGGCCTTGAACTTACAGAGATCCACCTGTCTATGCCTCCAAAGTCCTAGAGGTTAAAGACATTCACCATTATGCCTAGTTGATTTTAGATATTTTAAAGGGCTAGATTTTTTGTCTGTTTTGGGGGTTGGTAGGATTTTTTGTTTGTTTGTCTGCTTGTTTGGTGGTAGTGCTAGCTGCCTTGGAACTCACTCTGCAGTCAGGGCTGGCCTCCTGAGTGCTGGGTTTAACAGTTTGTACCATCACCAGCAGCTAACTGAGCCATTTTTTTAAAGAGGCAAATATATTTCTGTGGGCATTGTTTCTACCTATTATTTTTAACATCAGAAAGGCTGTAAGAGACAGAACCTGAGTTCAGAGCCAGTGAGCTTTGTCCAAGGGTCAAGTCTAGCAGTTCTCTGAGTGCTGATCCCCAGCTCTGACCCTCCTCTTGTACCCACTGATATGTAAGTCAGCACCTTTTCTCCTCTTATCTCAACCTGTGTCTACTGACTGTTTCTGTGTCATCTTCTGTGATACTGCTCAGCACTCCTGTGAATGGAGAACCTGTTGTGTCCTTATACTGTCTTTCCAGAACCTTCCTTTCACTCACTTCTATTGCCTTTCCATGCCTCACCAGTCATCTCCCTAGTTTGCTGGAGGAATCACAGAGGAATCAGACATCTCCTTCAATAGTCTTGGGGAGACGGGATATGACTAAGCTAGTCTTGGTGCTAAGAAGGTCTTCTGAAGACAGAGGAGGTCCTTCACACCATCAGAAACCTTCTCTTGATTAGGGAGGTTCCTAAACATTTTACCACATGTTTTACATTTGGAAATGTTATGTATTTTTGTGAACTCGTGATCTGAACTAACTCAACCTACACAGCTAAAACTTGTTCCCCTAAGAGCTTTTCATCTCTAACTGCTACATCAGTTTCATTTGGCTCCTGTAGCAATTGCCCAGCAGCAAATGGCAGAAAGCAAATCAACACAATTCTTGAGCCTAGAATTCTGCAGCTGAGGTGTGGCATGGTCTCCTGCTCTGGGAACTCCAGTGAGGTCCTTTCTCTCCTGTTCTTATGGCCCAGATGGTGGCCAGAATCTCTCCTAGGCTTGTGCCTGCAGCATGCCAGTATTGCATGATATTTTGTGGTGTTTTGACAAAGCTTGCTTGAAGAGCAGAGGGCAGAGCAGGCCACTAGTTAACCACAGAGGCCAGGCAGTGGCAGCACACACCTTTAATCCCAGCGCTTGGGAGGAGGAAGCAGCAAGATCAGGAGTTCAAGGTCACCCTGAACTCCTGGGTGATGGATCCAGTCTAGACATAGCCAGGTAGTGGTGGCTCACACCATTAATGCCAGCACTAGGGAGATGAAGACAGAAATATAAAACAATGGAGACAGGATCTAGCCCCAATGTGGTGTGAGGTTTTATAGAGGTAAGAGGTCTCTGGTTGCTGGCTACTCTGCTTCTCTGATCTTTCAGCTTTCACCCTCAATATCTGGCTTCAGATTTTTATTATTAAGACTAATTAGGATCATGATTTAGGCCAGTCTCTGCCTCCTCATATGTGCCCTCACCCCAATCTTCTCAGTGCTTCCTCTTGTTCTAAGGTAGTCAACTAGCCTGGGCTTTAAGGCCCTCCCTAGCCCTACACAGCCTTATTTTAATTTGGTTACATCTGCACAAGACCTTAGTTCACAAATAAGGTCACATTCTGAAATTCTGATGGGACATGACTTTTTTGGTGAGAAACACTGTTCAATCCAGTGTACCTATAGTTCTAGACAGTCATTGGCATGTGTTTAATACCCTAATCTACCCATCTCTCCACCCATCCATCCATCTCTCCATCCATCTGTGGCTTTGATGGCTATGTCTCAAAGTACTAGACCTAAAATCTCATCCCTGAACAATTCTATCTGCTCTATCTCCTAAGGGAAAAAATATCTTTTTGCAGACCCATAGAATATTCATCACAGCAGAACACTAACAGTGATACCATACTATTATCTAATGCAGACTATTCAGATTTATCCATTTGAATACTTCTTAGCTGGCATGGAATCTTCCCCAGATGAGAATCAAATAAAGAATCAGCTCTTGGAGCTAAAGCCCATGTCTCTTTGCATTTAGCTGAAAGAATAACACTTTCTCCCCCCACCCTCCCCCGTGTGTATGTGTGTGTGTGTGTGTGTGTGTGTGTGTGTGTGTGTGTGTGTTTCCATTTTAGTACTATTTTTAAGAATCTCATCCAGTTGTTGATTCTGGACTTGCCTGATTTTTATTTCATTATTATTTTCAGAATTAGCTGTCTTGGAGGGGGCACTGTGTGTCCTGCCTTTTCCCATGACTTCCTAATATCTATCTCTTCAACTGTCACCGATGCTGTATGTGATTGCTTGGTGCAGAAGCTGATAGCCATGTTCCTCCATCATAATCTACATTGTTACCTGATTCTTTCAATTCCGATTTCAACTTCCCACCTACCTTTTATTTGGATATTTTTCTATTTTAAACTTTTCAGCTTCTGGTTAGAAGTATTAAAATTATTTGTGATTGCTTTTGTATAGACATTTGACTGTGCCATAGTCTTCCATGGAGCTGTTTGGAGAACAATGTTCACCCTCATATACTACAAACAATTCGTTCTCAGATACTACAGTCTTATCCTGATTTTGTGGAGGTGTCCTGTGCTCTTTAGCTTCTGTCTTGCAATTTCCCAGACTAGAAGAAACATCATGTCACAGGCCTTCTTGGTTTCTAACATTGTCTTCTATGGGGCAAAACAATGCTCACTTTCTTTAAAAGGGATGGCACTAAGGTAGATCAGCTATTGACAGCACTGCGTGCTCTCCCAGAGGACCAGGGTTCAATTCCCAACACCCCCCGGTGGCTCACAACCATCTTTAACTACAGTTCCCAGTGATCTGATGCCCTCTCCTGGTCTCTGTGGGCACTGCAGGTAGAACAGATATAAATGCAGGCAGAACATCCACACATAAAATAAAAATAAAAGACATTTTTTAATTTAAAATATATGACATGGTTTGGGGAAGTAGCACCAGGGATTGAACCCAGGACCTTGTGCTGTTATTTGATCAGTCCAGCACTGAGTTGCTATCTTAGCCCTGAGCTGCATTCAGGTATGGTAGACTCTTTTCCTTTTCTGATAGACAGTGTGATTTCAAACATCTGCTTCTGTCCTCTGTACCCACAAAGAGTCTCTCTTTTCCCCAGACAGCTGCCTCTTCTAATCTCCCATTGTGGGGCCTCTGCATTCTCCAGACCCTCTGCTTGTCTCTCACGAGCAGTTTGGTAATCCATCAGTCTGTCTGTCTGCGTTAGCATTTATCGTGAGTGTGGCACTTTCCCGTGCTGTGACCTCCAGGCTGCCTGCTCTCTCCTTCCTGAGCCAGGGCTGTACTGTCAGCTCTGTGGGTTCCAACTGTTTCCCTACAAGCAGGCAGGGAACAAGAGAAAGTACCTCTGTCTGTCTCCAGCTATGCAGACGACGGGATCATGGGCATCTTATCTGCTGTCCTTGTTCATCCATGAAGGATCTGTAGAACAATATGGAAACATAACCCTTTTAGTTAATGAATAAAAACTCTAAACCCATATGTATTTATTGAGACTTAGGGATGTTTTAATATTAATGTAATTATGTATTTCTCATCTTAAATGATAGCAAAATGCCATATATTTATACATTTTTCTCTTTTTCTGGCTTGCTTTTGACTTTTACCTCTTTGATTCTCCTGTAGTTTTTCCTTGGTTTTGGCTTGTTTATCCAGACCTTCTGTTCTTGCCTATGGGCACAGGAGAACATAAGGAATCATGGCCTAGTTTATCCAGAAAATGACAGATGCTTAGAAAAATGAGGGGGGAAGCCAAGGTTTTGTCCAAATGTAGTCCGCACATGGCTGATGGCTTTGAAGCTAATGGACTGGGGAAGAGGAAAGCAGCATTGCAAGTGTCTCAGGAGAGGGTGACAAGCAGCCTCTTGGCACAGAAGCCCTTTCTCCTCCTAAGACTTTTCAGTACCAACTGCATGTCAATATGGATGCTGAACACATTCCGCAGAATGGAGGTTACCATAGTCTCAGTTACTTGCCTATGCCCCAGATTCTCTATGCAGGTTTAGAAAGAATAAGCTTTATTCTCTATAGTATATAGAGATATTATGTTATCTGAACAGCAACTATCCTTGTCCTCAAGAGCTTCCAACAAAGTCACCCTCAAAAGGATTCCAGAGACACTTCGGCCCCCTTTGAAAGCCCCATCTTGAGATTGTGAGAGTGTTAGTTACATCAGGAGCAGTTTGCTGTCCTGGGGAAATGCCCCAGTCAGTTAAGTGCTCCTCATACAAGCATGAAGATCTAGGTTTAGCTCCCCAGCATTCATGTGAAGAGCCAGGTGCAGTGGCTCCCACCTGTGACCTTATCCAGGTGCAGTGGCTCCCACCTGTGACCTTATCCAGGTGCAGTGGCTCCCACCTGTGACCTTAGCCAGGTGCAGTGGCTCCCACCTGTGACCTTATTCAAGTGCAGTGGCTTCCACTTGTGACCTTATCCAGGTGCAGTGGCTTCCACCTGTGACCTTAGCCAGGTGCAGTGGCTTCCACCTGTGACCTTATCCAGGTGCAGTGGCTCCCACCTGTGACCTTATCCAGGTGCAGTGGCTCCCACCTGTGACCTTATCCA
>PVIH01019902.1:0-25930 GCA_004025045.1 Sigmodon hispidus
TTGTACCGCGCCCTAAAGATGGCGCCGGTTTCCGCCTTCAGCCCTCCCAAGGGCTAGTGCTCTTGGGAGTAAACAACTCCTTTTTTGGCTGTAGGCGAGGATGATGGCTTGCTTCCTGCGTCCTAGGACCTATGGGCGATGTCCACGTAGCTTACTGGGGTTGGAGGCCCAGAGGGTATTTAGCCACGAGCGGGCTTCCTCCCGGGGTCGGAAGTCAGAAGTTAGAAGATTGTCAACAGGTCCTGAATAAACGGCTGGAGAGAAGAATCCTGACTCGCGTTCTTCCTTGCTGGCGAGGTTGGGCGCGACAGGAGTGGCCTTATTTTCAATAGGTAGATTAACACCCCATACCATTTTTTGTTTTGTTTTGTTTTGAGACATCTCACGTATCCCAGGCTGCCCTCAAACTCATTATACAGCTACGGCTGGCCTTGAACTTCTGGTCCTCCTGGCTCCTCCTCTAGGGCTGGGATGGCAGATGTGCATGGTTTCACCTGGCAGAAGTATAAATTACTTAATCATAAAAGTAAAGTTATCAAATTGAGCCCAAGAGAACATTCAGTTTCCCGAGAGGTTTAACTCTAACTCGAGTGCTGAGTAGTCAAACACAGGCTGCAGACTGGGCAATGCCTTAGAGAGAATGCTTCCAGCACTGCCCTTGTAAGGTATAGCACTTTCTTTTAGAGCACTGTCATTTCTGTTCAACCCATAGAAATCCCAAGTGTTGTAGCTTTGAACACAGCAAGTTTCTCTGGGGATGGGGAGTGCGTAATCCAATCTCCTAGTAAACTGGAAAAAATTTCTTGCGAGACCTCAGATCAAGATCTGAATTAAACCCCGGTTGAACAGCGTTCTAACCTCATCATGCCTCCATTTCTAGACTTGCCTCAAAATTTCAGTGCTAATTAATTCAGTCATGTTTCTCTTCCTTGTCAGATGGGGCCAGGAGGCTATCTCTGTACTCTAGCCTGTGGGAACTGTCTGGTTCACTTCCCATATTATCCCTTCTGTGACCGATTCCTCTCCAGTCCTGGGTTCTGCACAAATCTTCATGCTGGCTTCTCTGTAAAATTTCACCTTCTTTTTCATAGGGTAGATGTAGATGTCTTAGGTGATGGCAGCTGATCCAAAAATTGTTCCCTCAAGCCCTCCCTGATTCCAGATGTAGACAGTTCTCATCGGAATGTGGGAGACATTTATGTCACCTCCAGATGAAGATTTAAAAGCAACCGTGCTTTCCTGCTGTCTCACCCTGCCTAGATGGAAAGGCTCCCGCAGCGTTTGGGGACTGTACAACCAGAGGATAAAAGGAGCTTGGCTCTTCAGGGTGGGCTAGAGAAACGCTTCCAGACATGAAGGACACCTCTGGAGGCTTAACTAGGAGCGGGAAAAGCCGATGAAATCTGGGCGTCAAAGCCACTAGATAGCATCATCATATCTGCCTTAAATTCCCTCTGGCTGTTTGCTGGGTCCACCCTCCCCAAACCTCTGGAAGTGCCAGAACTTGGTCCTTGTACCTTTTAAGTCATTTTTCCTTTACTATTTACCCATCCAGTGTTTCCTAGTGTGAGGTGCTGTTCTTGACATTATTATTTAGTCTCTCCATGCTTAAGGAGAGAATTTGAAAACCAACATGAATATCAGCATTGGTAACCATGGCAACTATAAGAAATGGCTAAAGTTATAGTCTATCCATTTCTCTAATACCAAGTGGAAAACTACTAATCTCTCCCATGCCCCCCGCTACACACACACGTTTTCACTCCTCTCCTCTACCCACCAGCTCCCTCATGCATCCTGTTCCTGGGGGATGTGTGTATCTAAGGCTGATCCCGCAGAGAAATCAGAGGCCACATGAGGCCACACCCCAGAAGTTCTGCCTGCTTACATCTACCCAAGTTGTGTTGCTTCAGTATGTTAACTCTTTAAATAAGTATCTAACAATTTTTTTAAATTCATTTATTTACTGATACTTCACTTTAGAGCTGTAAGGAAATAAAGAAATAAGCCACATGTTCTTTTGTGTGCAGAGTCTAGCCAGTAAGTTTTGCATATAAACAAACCAATGTACTTGTGGGTATAGCAAAACAAAGAAAACAAGGAAGACTGAATGTGGGTAAGGGAGTATAAAGCTAATTGATTTATAGTTCTAAGTTCATTATGGATTTTTTTGGTTCTAGTGGTGGATAAGTGCAAAAAATACATTCAATACTGAAAAATGTAAAGCTACACAGCTTCCTTTTGGAATGGCTATTCATTCTCCATGTAAGTTCATCAACTTGTCTTTGGGTCTGGTTAGTTTGGGTGTGTGATGATTTTATTGATTTGCATATTTTTGTAGATAATGAAGTTTATCTTTTAAATCCTTGTAACTTTATATTCCCAAAATGCAAGTGTCTCGAATATCTCAAAATATTGGTGATTTAAAGTCAGCATACTTGCAGCTGTCTGAAGAGAGCTTCCCTTTCCAAAAAGCTTCCTAGGTTTTTTGTTGCTCATTAGTGAATAAAAAAAATGAAAGAAAAAGAAAAGGACATGACTGCTCCTTAGTATCGTGGAGGAGAGAAAGTCTACTGTAGATAAAAGGGAGAGCAGAGGTAGAGGCTGACACATCTGAGAGAATAAAGAGTGGCCCTGACAGTGGGTCTTGTGAGGAGAAGGAAGCGGGAAGAGAAGGGAGAGGAGAGAGAGAGAGGAACCAGTTGCAGCAGTAAAGAGAACCAAGGTCCAAAAGGGACGGGTTACTCAAACGTCTGGATTATATAGCGAAGAGCCTCTGGTGGAAGGGCAGACCAGACCCTGGGCTGCAGAGGTAGAGGGCAGGGTACGCCTGCCACACCTTGTAATAGGTAGGGATTGAGGGATGCTGGGAGAATCTGGGAGCCAAGTCTACTTTGATATTTTATTTATTTATTTATTTTATTTGTTCATTTGTTTATTGAGATGGGTTTCTCTGTGTAACAGCCTTGGCTGTCCTGGAACCTACTTTGTAGACCAGGCTGGCCTGAAACTCAGGGACCCTCTGCATATGCCTCTTGAGTGCTGGTATCAAAGGTGCCCCTCACTACAGTACCTCAGGCACTTGTCCCAGGTTTGAAACCTAGGAATTAGATTTGCTGTTGCTGACTAAACCCTTGACCCACAGGCAAGAATAGCAGACTCCGAATTGAGGGAGGCAGTGATGCTGTATTATTTTATTTTATTTATTTTATTTTGAGACAGAGGCTCCCTATATGTCACTAGTTGTCCAGGAATTCTCTATGTAGACTAGGCTGGCCTTGAACTCACAGATACTCACCTGCCTCAGATGCAATTAAAAACGTGAGACAACATGCCTACCTCCCAAACTTTATTTTCTATTTATTTCATGTGCTTAAATGTTTTGCTTACATGTATATCTTTGCACCATATACATCCATACTGCCTTAGAGGCCAAAAGAGGCTTTAGATCCCCCAGAATTGGAGTTATAGACAGCTGTGAGCTGCCATGTGGATGCTGGGACTCAAGCTTGGGTCTTCTGGAACAGCAGCCAGTACTCATTAACTACTTTCCAGCCCCATCGTTAAAAGGCTCTATTATTATTATTTTGGCTTTTTGAGACCCATATCCCAGGGCTCCTCTTCCACCTGCTCCTCCCAAGAGAGAAATGTAAGCCGAACTTTCCATGCCCCACCCAAGATGGCGCCCTTGAGCCATTGCCAGACAGACTTCCAGGCGCCTTCGAGGGAGATAAAGAGATGGATACCAGCAGCAGGCAACACTCACCTGCAGAAACCATTCAAGAATTGGCAGTACCTACAACAGGCTCAAACTGGCCTGGGCCCGGGGTCTAGTTGGTCTGGTGGGGCAGGGCTGGTGTTGGGGTAGGGCTGGGCTGCAATTGCAGTGCTGAGAGCTTGTGTAGCAAAACATCTGTGTATGGGGATGCTTACCGGTAATGCCAGCACTCAAGAGGTGTCAGGTAGCGGCAGGAGCATCAGAAGTTCAAGGTCATTCTTAGTTCCATTTTGAAGCCAGCCCAGGATACCTGAGACCTCATCCCAACAACAGAGTCTCCTAACAAAACCAACAATAACAGGACAAGAATGTAACCAACTAGCACACCCAACAGCAAACATTGGAGATTTTTCTGAAGAGAGAATGCTATTTAGAATTTTGTACACCGCAGCAGGTCCTATTACCCAACAAGAGGTCACAATACCTAATTAAGTGTCTTAATTCAACTGTCCTAAGTAATTGGTATCGTTGGTAAACTATTTTTTTTTCAACATGTTAATCACAACACTCAATGAAGATGATAATGGAAACAGTCTGAGCCAGATACACAAGGGATGTGACAGCTTCGGCTGTAGCATCTCTATCCAGTTCTGAGAGGATAAGGCTTCCTTTTCTTACACCTGCATTCTATCTGGGTCAGATACCTGCTATCTCTCTCACAAAGGAAGCTTAATTTATTCTTATAAGGAAAAGCTTTGTTTGAAGATCAGTGAGAACTGCTCTGTTCCCACAGGCTCCTAACTCCTGAAAGTCCCTGGGCCACCTCCTATCTTCCTTCCAAGAACACACTCTTGGCTCTCAGAGGTGATTAAGCAGGCTTTTGGTTTGTTTTAATTTTACTTTATCTGTCCTTTGGAGAATTTCATACATGTATACAATGTATTTTTATAAAATCCCCTCATTCCTCCTTACAACTCTCTCAAACCTTCCCTCATGACCTTGTCTCAACAATGAATCTTTTCTTTTGCTCAACAGTCCACTGAGTCCAATTAGAGCTGGCTCCATGCTTCTGAGTGTTGGGAGACGTCCACCGGAGCATGAGGCAAAGTTGGAGGAGCCACACCCCTCAAGAAAACTGGTCCTTCCCCTTCCAGCTGCATTGATTGACTAGAGTAATTAGCTCGGGGTGGGGGCTTTGTGAGCGTCCCACTGTCCACATATATTGTAATTTTTTACATTTATTTGTGTGTGCATGTGTGTGTGTGTGTCACAGTGTTCATTTGAAGGCTAGAAAATAACTTTCAGGGATCTCTCTATTTTTGGGGTCCCAGGGATTGAACCCCAGTCTTCTGGGTTGGTGGCAAGCGCCTTTACCAGCTGAGCCATTTTGCCAGTCTGAAACATGGTTTTTAAAGAATGGTTAAACTGAAGACAGAGACATATGACCCTGTTGGCATGATTGTCACACACCTTGGAGATTGTAATTGCACATGTATGCACTCCGGTCCAGAGATTTCTTTTCTTTTAAAGCCTGGTTTCTGAAGAGACAAATGGGAGTCACCTTTGCTCATCGGTTAAAACAAAGGTTCTAGTCCCCTAAATTCGGTGGGAAAGCGGTGGGAAAGAGACAATGGACTTGAGTCGTCAGCAGCTCCCTCGATTCTGGGCTCGTATCTGGGTCCTCTTGTCCTCTGCTCTTTCAATAAAGTTATCTCTGTTTTTGATATCGAAATGGGGGTTACAGACTGTCTCCCCCCGCCCCCATGTCATTGTGGCCATCCATCCTCAATAAGTGAATTACAAAAGCCCAAGTTAAAAGCAGAAGAAGGAGACTTACTTAGTGTGACTGTATTGGGAAGAGGAACGAGGCGTGTGTGTGTGTGTGTGTGTGTGTGTGTGTGTGTGTGTGTGCACGCGCACGCGCGCTGAAATGAAATCAAAGTTTAAGTTGGGGGCCCAGGTAACACATGTTTAAGCCGTCCTGGTCAAGGTGTGGTCCTGCCTGCGAAGTGTGACCAGTTGTTAGAACGCTGTGAAATCTCTTTGAGGGAGTCAGTGTCTTGTTTGCACCCCTGTTACCCTGTGTTGTTAATGCCTCTTCCATTTCTGAGATAAATTCTATTTCTTTGGAGCCTGTTGTTTTAACAGTCTGGTAGACCGGAAGTGTCTTTTTTTTTTTTTTTTTAATAATATCTTTCTCACAGCCAGGCTGGTTGCATTTCCATAAGCTGTTCCTGTTACTCGGCTCCCAGCCGCTCTTCTTCTTCCCCCCAGCCGAGGTCACCCTCGCCTGCTACTTCTTGCTGCCGGCCAGCTGGGCTGCTTCTCACAGCTTTCTCTCTCAGTGGCGTGTCTGGGCAGAGAAGCCGCCTGCTTCTGGTTTTTCTCTTTTCCTTCGAGGTCTAGATTTTGTCTGGCGCTCACTTTTGACAATCACACCTGTTTTTCTTCAGGGAAAGGCAACCATTGTAACTCTTAGCATAAAACAAATTAAAAAAATATCACCACCAGTAAACTATACCAAAGCAGGTTTTATGCGCCCCCTTTGGACAATGTGCACACATCATAAGGGTCCCCAGCAAATGCAGCCAGGCTCATAGAGCTAGGCATTCCTCTGCTAAAGAGAAACACCACTGAACTAAGGGACCATTTTCACTTTTATCCACCTCCTTTTTTTTTTTTTTCTATTTTATTAACCAAATTAAGCTATTTTGATCCTGAGGGATTTTTTTTAACTTAATACTAAAAATGAGTTAATAACGGTAGTATGTCCTATCACTCTGTATTCATTTTGGATTAAATAACTTCATAGTAATTTATTACTGAGAAATAGGTTTGATTTTTAGCTAAAACAACAAGTAGCAAAACCAAAGCCAAATTAAGAACACTTGGATTTGGGGTTTCCACTGCATTGTATGTGGTCTTCTGTAAGCAGACCATATTCCAAGAGTCAGGATTCTAGCATCCACTTTCACGTATCACCCAGTTCTTGATAATTATGAAACTACCTATTTCCAATTATTTCAGCTTCACTCTTCCAGTCTTCAAGAAAATGATAATAGATTCTTATCACCTCCAGAAAATCATCAGAAGATAGCCAGTGGAAATTCTAGAATGGAGAAAATGTAATGGAAAATCAACTGTGCATCAGAATAGCAGTGGGAAAGAGGAGCATGAAGCTGGATGATCACAAATAAGCATACAACCTTTTAAGAAATAAATATTGCTGGGTGGAATGGTAGTGCACACCTGTGATCCCAGCACTCGGGAGGAAGAGGCAGGCAGTTCTCTGAGTTCAAGGCCAGCTTGTTCTACAGGCTGGCTGTGAGCTCTCGGAATTCCTGTCTCTGCTCTTCAGTGTCAAGCCTACATGGTAGGCACACACTACCATGCTTCCTTTTTTCACATGGGTGCTGGGGGTTGGAACCGAGGCCCTCATCCTTTCATAGCAAGTGCTTTTCTCCACTGGCTCCTACATTGTAACAGAGCAGAAGCTAATTAGTTTTCATTATCACGTTTGATGCCACAAAGCCACAAGAAGCAGATTCTTCATTAAACGATGTTTTTCTTAGCCTGATTCAGAGACTGGAAGTATACACTTCACCCTACACTAGCTTTCATACATAAAAATCAAATAGAATAAAATTCATTTCTGTACTCACAGCCTCATACCTATAGAAATATGAATCTTGGGCCAACCCAGAACTAAAAGGAAAACTAGAAACATAGTTTTTAAAAAATGAGAAGACCACATATAGTCACTTAAAGACAGAGACTTTGCTGCACCCATACAAACCCACTTAAAGCCATCACACTATATGCTCTTCACCACCCACAAGTGGGGAACAGGCCTGTGTGACTTGGTGGTCACAATTGTCTTGATGATAAAGTAGTGATAGCAGCTTTTTGTTTCTGTTTGCTAGGAATTTCATCTCTGTCCTTTTCCAAGGTAAATCAGAAACAGCAGAACATGTGTTACAAGTCTTTCTCTGTCCTGCCAGCCAGTACCCAAATAATGACACAGCAGGAGAGTTATTATTAATTATGAAAGCTGAGTCTTAGCTTAGGCCTGTCTCTCTCATAACTTAAATTAACCCCTATTTTTATTACTGTATTTTCTACCATGTGGCTTTTACTTCTTTGTCATCTTGAACCTCTCATTTCCTCTCTGTGTCTGGCTGGTGTCTCTGCCTCTCTTCTTACCAGAGTCCTCTCTGTACCTGAAGTCCCTAATATTCCTCTTTCCTAGCTATGGGTCATTTAACTTTTTATCAAACCAATCAGAAGGTGTCTTGGAAAAGACACATTTTCACAATGTACAAAAAAATAATTTCACAATACTTTCTCTTTTTTGTCTATAGACAAAGGAAAAATTTTAACTTTAGCATAGTAAAACTATATACAATAAGAGGAATTATCAAGTAAAAGTTACAGTCACAGTGTTTAGTCCATATATATTGGGCAAATTCAGAGAAAGTACTGTTTTATCTAGCCTATCTTAGGGAGTTCAAAGTTTTGTGTCTGAACTATTTTCTATTATATCTTATTTTACCATCCTAAAAATATCTTTTTAGATCTTAAAACATCTTCTTTGATAAACAACTTAAGCTTTATATGTTTCTCGACCTTATGAACTTCATATCTCTTATGTAAGTTTCTTTCTGAATCTGGTAAAAGGAAAACTGTAACTATAACTATCTCATCTTCACACCTATCAAAGACCTGATTTGGCTAGGTTTGCCAAATTGAAAGCAAACTCTATATGGAGGTTTTTCAATGCTCATCATCCTTTCTGAAGTAAATTGGTGCTCCCAGGAGCAGAAGTCATTGCTGTGAAAAGGCTTATGTTATTAAAACATCTTCAAGGTAATATTTTGTAGGTCTCTTATGTGTTTGAAGACCATCCTTTTTAAGTATATCTTCATTTAACCTTAAAACCATACCTAACATGACCACATGTTTGACTATTATAGATATCTACTAACCTGTATTTCTTAATTGTAAAATGCATCTTTAAAAATGGACAGTATAGATACAATATCTTAAGCAAAGTAGAAACATATATATTATAACAAAAAACCCTTAAATTTGTATCTATATGTAAAAATTTATACCAATATAAAATATTTGAGATTACTAGTTGTTTTTAGCTTAAAAGTAGACGCAATAATCTACTCTTTATCCTACCATTTCTCTATATAGCTTTTCTTTTCAGGACAAGATTTCTGAGTCTAATCTCCTTTGCTCATCTTTTTCCCTGACCATGACCAACCAAAATTTGCAACCAATCCCCTAAATGATGACAAACATCCATAATCCACTAAAGGATAACCTCCCAAACCAAAAACCTGTCCCACCCCTTAGAAATGTGGGTGTCCTGTTTTATAGACTCATTTCTGTTATCTGGGGGTAATGTCATCTTTAGGAGATTCTGAGATAATGATCAAGTCATGAGAGGGTTATCTGTATCATTCCATGTTAAGCCACTGTGTACTGGGAAAATGTAGGGCTTATCTGAAGTACTAGATGGAGTGCTGTGGGGCTGGACCATCTTAGCTAGCAGCTTTAAAGTTGTCTGGATGCAGAAATTTGAGGTAACAGAAATAGTCTTTCTGACAGGCTGGATCACCTGGGCTACTTGTTTTGATTAGTGTCTGCTCTTCTTTTTTTCCTGGAAACACATAAACTTTTAATGAGCCACATATATTGTACTAACATAAGTATGGAAAGTTGCAGTGTGAATAAGTCAGTTAAAAATTTTTTTTTTTAATTCTATATTTGAGCAAGTAAAAGGCAACTTTGTAAGTTTGTTTGGACTGTATAACCAAACTGTAGTATAAATCTCTATCCACAACATATGAAAGAATAGCATATGATAAATCATGACGATTCTGTCACCATCAAAATTTGTCCTGTGTCATCTCGTTTCAGAGCTGTTTCCATGTCGAGGGAATCAGCATATATGTCACCTGTCTTTTAGTCTTTCTTGGCTTTTTTCCTTATGTTTAGCCAAGATCATCAAGAAGGTCTCCCTGATCAAATCTGATCTCTACTAACTTTGAAGGAATCCTTAGCTTTTTGCTTCCTGTGAAAACACAACATATTTTTAAGTGATTTAAAAATATCACTTTCTCTCTTTAAAGACTTTATTATTTTCGAATCATATCCCCCCCACAACTGTCTATACTCATTTTTTTTTCAGTCAGCATCTAAGCACACTTTTAAATATAGTGTACCTTTTTAGAGGTTGTTTGTGTCTGGATCTGGCTTTACTAAGCACCTGCAGCATGTGAGACAAATCTTAAACTGTTATGTCAGCCACGAGGCAGCTCAGTTTAGAGCATGGTGTTGACGGGTAGCTATTGCAGCTGGCTCCAGCCTACAAGCAGCAGTTAGAAGCCATGTCTCTGTGTGCCATAGAGCCCTGGCCCTCTTGTGAGACTGCAGGTCTAGAATCTGCATCAGGCTCCTTGTCCATAACTTTTCTGAGCTTCCTCATGCTATATGTTTGGATATTTCAGCCCCATGTTGGGTGCCATATGTAATGAATCTTTCTCTGTCTCACATAATGACATGGAAACTTTTTATTAGTTATAAAAGCTCAGCCTTAGCTTAGGCTTGTCCATCTAGCTTTTATAACTTAAATCAACTCATATATTTATTAATTTACACTCTAACACATGGCTCTTATCTCTCTTACATCTTGTACCCCTTGTTTCCTCTCTGTGTCTGGCTGGTTATTCTGCCTCTCTTCTACCCAGAGTTTCTATCTCTGCCTGAAGGTTCTGCTTATCTTCTCCTGCCTACTTAGTGGCCATTTGGCTCTTTATTAAAACAAGAAGGTGCCTTGTCAGAGACACATCTTCACAGTGTACAAAAAGATTATTCCACAACAAACATGCCTTACTATGTTACTCAGATTGAGTATCTTCTACCCAGACCCTATGGGACTTATTTTTCACCTCATGTTGAAGACAAAAGACTCTTGGTGATAACCAGTAATGATCGTAACATGGTAATATTTTGTTTTGTTTTGTTTATCCTGAATTTACAGATTCATCTCCAATAAGCTACAAAGTTCCTCAGACAGAATCCTGTGTGCCCTTAAGTTGGGCACTTGTGTATACCTTTCTCTTTCTCATTGCATCTTGTGACCTGTTATCACTTATGAAATATGAGTGTAGCAGTGCCAGCACTCTATTGTCTGGTGTCCCTGCCAGCAAGGAAGATGCTGGTCCCCTATTACTTCAGATTTTCTGCCTGGAGAAGGAGGTGGGGTGGGGGTGTGGAGTGATGTGAAGCAGTATTCTGAGAACCAACCATTTACATGTCACCTGAAGCCATTAATTTTTCATCTGTCTGCCATGGCCTTGGGAAGAAATCTGACTTAAGGTACCAGCCCTTGTGAGAATGCATGTCTTATACCAGATGCTTGAACTGTCAGGTCTGCTCTGAGGTGTGACATACACCAGGGTAGTGAGTGCTGTCACCTACCTCTCCATGTGCCCTGTGGCAGAATTTTAAACTTTAGGGATTGCTTTTTAAAAGGAATTCAACAACTTGTAGAACAATAGCAGAGTTTTATTACGGGTTTAGAATTTTTCTTTTGTGAGCACAGCAGATATTTTGGGGATCTTTCCTATTTAGAGATTCATTTTGGGGGCATCTCTTACACAGTCTTTCCCCCTCTGTAGGTTGTGAGTGAAGGTTTGCAATATGTTCCTGTGAGACTTTTCACAAGTGATAAGTGAAATTCACAGTCTTCTCATTCACACAGTAACTGCCTGAAAAGCCAAGAAGTGGAATGAGGGGGCGGAGCTGAGGGTGACAGATTGATGAAGATGAGGAGAAATGAATCTGGAGAGGAAAGGTGGAGCAAACCCAGGAAGAGTTGTAAAAACCAGAAAAGCAATTCTTAATTAGATTTAGAGATGACAGAATGACATGGTGAGGTTTTTCTATAGGGACAAAATTTCTAGGTTGTCATGTCTGAGGCAGACTGAAATTTCTGCAAAGTGGGAATTCAAAAAGAGCTAGAACACATGTAGATATTGAAAAGAGGCAGGAATTGATAGAGGCAAGCCTAACTAGGGCAGCTTCCCTGGGTTTGATTTTTTAGTTGAGTGTTAAGATTTTGACGAAGTACATGAAATGAATGAATCCAACTTTTCTTGTGCTGCTCTTACCTGAAATCACAGATTTCAATGCCTCACTCTTGGCCTCTTCAGACCACACTACTTTGACCTCTGTGGCTAGCTTCATCTACATGCTCTCTCCTGGTTCCTGGAAGTTGTATAGGTGTGATCCAGGTGATTGTAGCCCTTAAAACAACACCTCATACCTTATCCTTCTCCTTACCCTAGCACTGGGGAGTTAAAAGAAAAGGAAGTAGAATCTATATTTAAACCTGATGGAGAATTCTGGTGTCTGCAGTCACTGATTCCTGGTGTTAATTTTTGTTTTGTATCCATCATGAAGCTGCTGATATATCTATATATCTATATATCTATATCTATATCTATCTATCTATCTATCTATCTATCTATCTATCTATCTATCTATCTATATTTATATATATATATGCTTCCCCATCCCCAGCCCTGTTGTCCTTGGAAAGATTGGTTCCTTTGAATCTAAACTTTGCAGGGCAATAGAATTAGGCAAACTCCATCAACTCACCTAGCTCCAAGGCTTCTAGTGAGAGCCAGGTGAAACAGTGCATACACATATATACACATAATACTGCTGAATAAACTAATAGAAATACCATTCATATATAGGCACAAGATTATCACATTGTTCTTACAAGTTGTGCAATACACCTCCCTTTTTATTTTCTCCCTTTTGTACATATGTATAGCACATGCAGTTGAATCTTAAGTCTGTATATTTGCAGTTTAATCAGAATTTTTTTCTTGTGTCATCTTAAAACTTTTATTAGATTCCAATTAACACCGTTACGTCTTCACAAATGTCAATCATTCACAAGGCTTGAAAGACAGAATGTATCAGAAATACTTTCATTTTGTTTTTGAGAGAAGAGTTCACTATATAGCTCCGACTGGCCTCAAACTCACAATCCTCTTCATACCCAAGCTGCTGAATGCAGAGATTCCAAAGATGGGCTACCACATCTGGCCAGGAACTGCCTTTGTAAGGAGCACCATTCGCTATCAGTTTCAGCATTCTCAGGCAAATTGAGTTTATTAATACTCAGAAGACCCAACGATGAACTTACTTTTTAAGAGAAGAATAAACTTGGTGTTAGGGGTGTATGAGAATATTATTGCTGCCCTGTCTATTACCATACATAGTACCTTCCCATTGAAAAAACAAAGGCATTTTTACAAAATCTGACAGTGATCCTCATCCTGCCTCTCTGGGATAAAAGCATCATTATAAGCAATAAATATAACTTCGCTGTTTTGTGAAATGTCTCCTATAAAACTATTAATAACAACTGGAATGTCATGGATTTTAAGGGAAATTTATTCATGGGAATTAGGGAAAATTGCAGGTTCCTTTGGGTTTCTATTGGAGTTGTTTTTATTGAAAAAGCAAAATGTTAAAGAACATTCCTGCATGCTTAAAAGTTGTCTTTCATAATTAGTAATATCTACTTTTAAATTAAAAGAAATATAGACAATGGCCATATAAAAAAGAAAATATGAACCATTATCCCATTCACTGGCTTATTGAAGATCTCTGTTTCAAGCAAAGGTGTATATTGGTATATTTTCTAGCAGAATTTTCCCGATTTAGTTGTGTGATGAGTGATGAATCTTGCTTGGCTTTAACCTTCTGAGGAAGGTGGCATCATAGTCATGCCTTATTGAACAAGACTTGTATAGTCACATTTGCTAGTATGTGTTCTGACTTCTGTGGACAAAATGGTCTCCCAATCCAGATATACTCAAGGCATGAGCTTGTTACTGACGTGTATAAAAGATGACCTGGGTCAATGAGATGGACATTGTAACTGGAATGTTCCCAGGATAGTAAATCAATTAGCTGTGGGAGGATAAAATAAAAAGTAATGGGGTAGAAATAGGGCGGATCAGATTGTAAAGTTATAAAATGGAGTGAAATTCTATGAGTTACTGTCATAAATGAGTAGATACTGTAATGCCCAAAACTGTATCCCCCAGAGAGACCACTGGAGACAAAGATGTCTGAAATATAACAGCAAGGTTTATTGTTAGCGTGATACAAGCCAGGCATGGAGCTAGTTCTCCACACCTGAGGTATGAGGCAAGGAAGAGCTGAGTACCCCAAATTACAAAGTTTTTTAAAGGCAAAAACCACAAGGCAGGGATACATGAGTGATGTCCAGTCTATTAACAATTGACATTCAAAGAAAATATTTCATTATTTATCTTATTTTGGTAAGTACAAAGAATTGTACATAATTCACTTTCTATTTGGCTTGTGCCTTGGCCAGCGGGCTCTTCACTGTGGACCTGGAACAGGGATGAGACAAATGGTGGGATGAGAAACACAAGGATGAGGATGAGAGCAAGACAAAGGTTCTGATCAAGCTCTAAGACTTTATTATTCGACCAGCAGTTAAATAAAAACTCAAAGGGGAAGAGCACATAGGCACACAGGGTGGGGAAATTCCACAGTCAAAGGTGTTCTGCTAAAGAGGGTGTGTTACTACAGAAATCTATCTATTATCAGTCAATTGCCTGAAGGGAGTCACCTGTTGTCTGGGAGGAGACTTAACTCATAGTAAAAGAAACACAACTCTTTTTTGAAATAAAGAGATATAGATGTTAGGGAGTGAGATTTTACTCTGTAGAGTATATTGGTACCAGTAGGTTCAATATTTCTTTGCTTAAAGTTTTTTTTCTGAATAGCCCTCCCTTCTGCTTTAGACATCTAGATGTCTAAGGTCTTTTGACTTCTTAAAAATGAGGATTTCTAGTTTTCTATAAAGACAAAAATAAAACTTTGCCCTGACCTATGTTTGGTGAATTTTTCTTACAACTTAAAAAATTGTCACATGGGTGGATGAGCCATGACTTCTCCTTATCATGAAGTTTTTTCCTGTTTGAATCACATCTTTATTAATTTTGATGGTCATTATACAAAAATTGTTTCATTTTTGTAGAGATATATGCTGAGCATGTCAATCTTAATTTGTACAGATATTCCCATGATGGCCATAACTTCTAGAAAATGTATGATTACAGAATCAACATTTTCCAAACTCAAAGCAGTTTCCCATTGAAATCCTAAAAACTTATTTATTGTTTGATGTACATATTTTATTTTTTAAAATTCTGTAAAATAAAACATCAGTCTACCAAGTTTTATTTCTATGCATACCTTTATGTATACCTTCATGCTGGTAATGGAGATTTGGTACCTAGAAAAAATAGGTTGGATATCATTTTACAATTTCTTTGTCTTATTGCCAAGTGATGGCAAAATCCTTTTTTAACTTTTGCCATTGATGTGATTATTTTTTTATTTTTAAAACTCTGAGACCTATAGCACACTTCATATTAATAATTTATTAATTTCATCATTACCTTGTGCTACAGGTCTTGTCAGACCTGTATGGGATTGTATGTATGTTATATAGAAGGGATGATTTTTATTCCTGATATTTTCTTCTGACAGAATAAATAATGAAGTTAGTTCTGACTCATCAGGAATAAACTCAGCAGTTTTAATATGTAAAATAACTCTATGCAGACTGAGAGTCATTGACTTATTACATGGTTCCATGTAATTCTGACTTTCAGAAAAAATTATAAGGGACTTGAACCACTTTACTTACATTTTTTGATTTGTATCCTGCTTTCCAGATTTGTTTGAATTGGAATAAAGTTAGGAGCTCCAGAAATTGATACATGAAAAAGAATCCAATTAGTTCTTTTTTATAAATTGAATCCTTTTGCTTTGGGGATATTTGTTGTTAATCTCTCCCAGAAAATTACTGTAAGCTTTTGGCCAAAATTTACTTTCTGCCCATAATTTGTCAATTTCTTCATTAGTTAAAAGTACAATGATTTTTGTTGGGTCCATTCCTGTCAATTCATGAAGTCTTACTTTTTCTTTAAAAAATTAAATCAGAAATTTTTTCCATATGTCTTTAATTTTTTACTTGGTTTGTGTGGTAGAAATATCCATTCCAATATAATATTTTCCCTTTGCATTAAAATTCCTATAGGAGAATGCTTAGAGTGCAAGATAACTAGGATGCAATTAATGTCTGGATTCACACAATCCACATGTGCATCCTATAATTTCTTTTCTACCAAAGCCAATTCTCTCTCAGCTTCAGTTGATAATTTTTTAGAATATTTAAGTCTTTATCACCATGTAATGTTTTGAACAATTCATGATTTTTATCCTAATAGTGGGCCACATATTGGAAATATTTCTCTACAGTCTTTGAAAATCATTAAAATTCTGCAAATTATCTCTCCTAATTTTCACCTTTTGGTGTCTATTTTTTTGTAGACCTATTTTATATTCTAAATAATTAATGAAATTTCTTCTTTGCATTTTTTTTCCGGAGCAATTTGTAATCCCTAAGGAAGCATTTTTCCCTCTTTTTCAAACATTCTTTTTAATGTATCTGTATTTCAATCAGCAATAAGATATCACCCATGTAGTGGTAAATGACAAATTGTGGGAATAACTTATATATCACTTCTAACAGCTATTATACAAAATATTGGTACAGAGTTGGACTCTTTAACATTTCCTATGGGCGAACCCTCTATTAATATCTCTTTTAAGGCTGAGAATTATTATAAGTGTGCATTGTAAAGGCAAATTTTTTCTTGTCCCATTCTTGTAGAGGTATGGTAAAAGAAACAATCTTTAGTTAAGTCAATAACTCTAATAGTCTATTTTTTAGGTAACAGAGAAGGCAAAGAAATTTTAGATTGTAGAGAGCATTGGCTGGATCACCTTGCTTAGTGCTCTTAGATCTGTTATCATTCTCATTTTCCAGATTTCTTTCTGACAACAAATACAGAGAATTCCAAGGGCTGGTTGATTCTTCAATATAGTTAGCATTTAGCTGCTCCTGTACTAGCTGTTCTAAGGCTTGCAATTTATCTTTTGTTAAATGTCATTGCTTACCCATATAGGCTTATTTGTCAACCATTTTAAAGGTAGAGCTGTGAGTGCCTTTGAAAGATAAGTAGCTGTTGTACCTTGTTTTGAACAACCTGAATGGTTTGTGACTGTTTCTCATTTGTGGGGATGTTAATCTGAATATTGGCACAGAGAGTGGCTGAGTCATGGGTGAGCCACCAAAAGGAGCTTTTCAAGGGCTCGTTGTCCTTCTTGCTCTCACCTGGTTTCCTAATCTGATTCTGGCAAGGAAGACAGGATGACCAGGGAAACCCCTCAAGTCTGCCCAGGTTTATTTGACTTCAGCTCATATTTATCAAGTAGTTTTCTGTTGATTACTCAGATTTCCTAACTACCTTGATACCTGACCAGAAGTGGCCTGGATAGTGGCTGATATAATTAGAGTGATTGACAGATGGCTTGCATGTTGTAAATTAATAACTTCATGTTTCGATCTTACATCACAGTCTTATGAGATTAATTAGAGTATATAGTTTATCCACTCTTCATTCTGCACTGTCTATGTGTGTGTTAAAGAACAAGAGAGGATGTCATGGCCTATGACTTACGTTCTGGGGGTTTAGCTGCCCTAACCTATGGGCAGCAGGTTAAGAACACATCCTGTTTCCCTACCTTGTCTCCTGGAACTTTTAAAATCTAACTTTTTTTATTCTGCTCCACTTGCACTGGTCCTTGAATTCTTACAGCAAATCCACCATTTCTCTTGCTAGTCTGGGTAAGACTTTCATAGAAGCAGCTGGGGGGTGGGCAATTCTGCTGGAGGTCTTTCTCTCTTTTCCCCTCTCTCCTCCCTTTTTCCTTCCCTCCATATATATCAAAACTAATTGCATCTCAGTTAGAAAGCATATTGAACCTTTGTTTCTGTTTTTCCTTCCACACTGACTCGACTTTCAGTTTGATTTTTTTCCAGTCTTTCAGTTTGAGCTAATAGTTGGTTCATTATATCAACTATTGTTTCAGTCCAGTGGGGAAATGGGCACCTCCATGTGCATAGACATTCAGAGACTGGAGTGACCCCTTTGAATAAGGAAATGATAGCACTAATGTTCCTCTTGACATAATCTTTAAGTACCTATTTATTAAAGATTCCCTTTTCCCCACTCCATTTGTCTGAAAGCAAAGCAGTCATGCCCTTCTAACATCTTCTCTCTTGTCCTGCCAAGGTTGAGGATCCCAGGATCATGTTGATGCTTGCTCCTTTTAAAGCAGGCCATTTATAGCTTTGCTGCATGGACATAATTTTAACCTTTTCAAAAGTGTCTGGCTTGCTTCAGACAAGAGGAGAAGTACATTAGAGACAATAGCTTCTCTCCTAGTCTGAACTGAACTGTGGCTTGGGTCAGACAGTTTTCTAATTGGTTCTGCTTGTATTTTATAGGAGCTCACTAAGCAAAAATCTGTTTCATCTGTACAAAGGCTGTGCTTCCTTGTCATATGACTGCTGCTGGAGATGGCACAGCCAGTCGGGTCTCTTTTTTAATTCTGCTTCTCTGCCCTTGTACTTGCCCTGCAACTTTCCTGAATAAACTTTAGTATGGCACTGGTAGTGTGTGTCTGCTCTCACAAGCAAACCCAACAATATGCACTTCAAAATTTCATGCAGAAGGTTATAAATACTCAAAATTTATACATTTATTTATTCATTGTATGTGCATGTGCGCACACACATGTGTGTGTGCATGAAGATACATGTCATAATCTGTGTATGCAGGTCAGAGGGTACCTTGTTGGAGTCAGTTCTTTTCTTCTACCATGTGGTTTCTGAGGACTGGACTCAGGTCATCAGGCTTGGCAGCAAGGGCCTTTACCCTTTGAGCCATCCTACCAGCCTTAACTATATGATTTTATCAATTAAAATGAAATTATTTAAAAATAAGAGGCATGTTTTAATGTGGGATGTCTTTCTGTATGCTGTGAATATCATTGATTAATAAAGGGACTGTTTTGGCCTATGGCGAAGCAGTTTAGAAGTAAGCAGGAAATCTAAGCATAGAAACAGAGGAAGGAGGGTGGAGTCAGGAGGTTCAATCTAGCAATCCAAGGAACTCAGGTAAGCCACAAGCCATGTAGCAAGACATAGATTAATAGAAATGGGTTAAGATGCAAGAGCTAGCTAGCAATAATCCTGAGTCATAGGCCGAACAATTTGTAATTAATATAAGCCTCTGTGTATTTCTGTGGGACTGTGGGTTGATGGGTCCCAACCTTGGGTGGAACTGATCAGAAATTTCAGACTACAGTGTTTTTTTTTTTTTTTTTTTTTTTTTTTTTTTTTTTTTTTTTTTTTTTTTTTTTTTTTTTTTTTTTTTTTTTTTTTTTTTTTTTTTTTTTTTTTGTGTGTGTGTGTGTGTGTGTGTGTGTGTGTGTGTGTGTTGGTGTCCTAAGAGGCCAGAGGAAGGCTCAGATCCCTTGGAACTAGAGTTAGAGTGGTTTTGAGCCATCAGATATGGGTGGTGGGAACTGAACTCTAACCCTCTGCAAGAGCAGCAAACACTCTTAATCATTGAGCCATCTAGCCTTGGTTTTGGTTTTTGAGATGGGCTCCTGTTATTAACCCAGGCTGACCTAGCACTTTCTATGTAGTGCAGGCTGCCTTCAAGTTCTCAATCCCCCTGCCTCCACCTCCCAAGTTCCAGGGTTATAGGCATGCACTCTCCACTTCCTACCTCTGAACTAAATCTTGAGCTTTCTCTTCAGCTGTCAGTTTCTTGAGAGAGAGGAAAGTTGCCAGTAACTCCAGTGGCTAATTACACAATCAGCCCACAGCCAGGCATCACCAACCGCTGTGGCGGGAAGGAGGAAGAAGGGTGGAAGAAAAGGAAAGGAACGGACACTTCATCAGAAGAAATGAAAGCAGCAGAAAAGTAACCTTGAGAGCTGTCTGCACGTCTTCTTTTTTCCTTGCACATGCTGCGTTCTTCTTTGACGCACTTTTTTTTTTTTTTTGTCTTCCAACACATTTTTGGGTCCTTCCATCCGAACCTGGTAGCTTCACACAGTCACTTTGTATTGTGGTAAAGAGAGAATGCGGCACCAGATGGTGCTTCTGGATTCTTCCCTATGCTGGTTCAGCAGGGCCTGTCGCTGCCCTGCCTACTGGGAGAAACAGGCAGTTTTTTTCTTTGTGCATGTATGTGGTTTAATATTCCAGAGAATTAGTCTCATGAGACATAAGGAAGTTGGATAAATATTTGTAAAAAAAAAAAAAAATTAAAGATTAGGTTAAAAAAAGGCAATCCAGGGCAAAGTCTTATTAGAAGTCGATACACATGACACCCATTACTGAAAAGGGGGTCTTTTGTGGGCCATGCAAATGAATTTTGTCCTAATACCATTTTTATGATGCTAATTTAAAACATATTCTTAGAGCCTCAATTAAAACTAAATGCATTTCTTTGATTTTTACATTTTAAAGGAAGCCCAATTTTAGGAATAGAATTGATGATTAATTACACTGCCCTTTCTGTACACTGATAATAAACCCCACACTCTTTCTATACCCACAAAAATAATTACAGTACTCAATTTTACAGCCCTTTCAAATGAGCCTTCTTTCAGAAGCCTGTGTACTTCATCACCAGTTACACGCGACAAAGCTGAGGATGCCAGCACGAGACATTCACTAGGATCTCCTCTAAGGTTAATACTTACTGGTGGCTTTAGAAAACAAGAGTTCATCCTTGCTCAGTGCTGATTGCATGACACAGAGCTGATACTATGGGTGGAGACAAAGAAGAGTAACTTCTAAATACCATGTCTGCATGTTCCCCACATCCATCCCTCTCACTCATTCCAGAAATCAGATAAAAGGGTTTATAGTTGTGTGTTGTGCATGTGTACACATATGTGGTATATGCATGTGGTATGTTTTCTCTGTGTGTATGTGTATATGCATGTGGTATATGTGTGTATATGTATACGGAGCATGTGTGTGGTGTATATATATGGTATGTTCTTTCTCTGTGTGTGTACATACATGTATATGGTATGTAAGTATCTGTGGTGTGTGCATGGTGTATTTGTGTGATATGTTCTTCCTCTCTCTCCCTGTATGTATATGCATGAGGTATGTGTTTATTTGTGGTATATGTACACATGTGGAGTGTATGTGTGTTGTATGTTCTGTGTATGGTATGTGTACACACATGTGGTATGTGTACATACATGTGATATGTGTGTATGTGTGGTGTGTGTGTATGTATGTGTCTAATAAGGACGCTTAACTAACTCTATACTGACCTAGACTTTGAAAGAATGTTTAATGCAGTATCAGTCACCACACATTCTGTGTCGTGTGGGCAGATCTACAGTTCTACAGAACTTGTTAAGCTGACAGGATTATATCTTCATATCCAGAAAACAAAGTTGACCCTTTCCACTGTCGCATTCTCTAGAAGCTTCCATCTTATTCTTTGCTTTTAGGAGTGACATTATTTTAGAAATCCAATATAAGTGGAATTAAGTTCTAGAAACCACACAAATGTCCTTTGACAGAGTAATGGACAATGAACATGTGGCAAAGAGGCACAATGGCATATTACTCAGCCTTTAAAGAGAAAGGATTCCTATCATTTCAACATCATGGACAAACCAGGAGGACATGACTCTAACTAAACAAGCTGGTCACAGAAGGACAAACACTGCACAGTTCTACTATATGCAGTACCTAAAATAGTTAAACATGGTAAAATTCTAAAGGTATAATACATTATGGATATACATCATCGATAGGACATATGCTTATTCTGTTCCTAGCACCAAACCAAAAATGCCATTTTTAAATAGTTATTCAGTGACATCCTGTATATATAAAAGGTAAGAAACTGCATGAATGTATCCAGCTTGAAGAATTGTCACAAAATGGATATAGCTCTACGACCATGTAGTAATCTAATAGGAACAGGAAGTAAAATCTTACCAGCACTCAGAAGTCCTCATCATGCCCATCCCCAATCTGTGATACTGAAAGGTGACTACTAACCTGCTCTGGATGCTGTGATGGATTACTTATGTGACCCTAGTCTCATAACCAGCCCTCTCCATGACTGACCTCTAGGCTTTGCTTTTGGTTTTACTTCCCCAGTCCCTCCCAGGTTGGCCTCAACGTCACTGTGTAGCCAAGGGTGACTTCTGCTCTTCCTGCTGTGCTTCCTGAGTTCTGGGATTACAGGCACATGCTAGCATGCCTGGTTTATGTAGTGCTGGGATTGAACCCAGAACATTGTACATACCAGGCAAGCACTTTCCCAATTATGCTACATCCACAACCTTTAATTTATTTTTACTGTGACAATCAGCACACACTTCTTCATTCTTGTTGTTTATATATTTTATCAATTCTGGTTATTTATACTGTCACTAATATCAGAGAAAGCACATAATACAATTTGGATATAGTTTATCTTCTTAGGTACCAGGCAAAATTTAGTATAGATTATGGATGACCTAGACATTTTGACCTAACCTCTTTTTGAATTTATGAGCCATTGCCTTTAAGGTGTGTGGTGGTTCAGGAAGAGTCTGGCTCCATCTCTTCCTTTTCCTTTACGCTTTAGGCTTTCATGTCTCGGGCAACCTAATTTCTCTTTGCAAGAATCTTTTAAAAATTACATATTTATTTTGCGAGAGCTACTTTAGCTCAGATAATATCAGCCATCAGTTCTAACTGGCTGTATCTTACTTGGCATATTCACTGTAAATCATGTGAGATGAAGGATGCTATTACC
Source organism: Sigmodon hispidus (assembly GCA_004025045.1). NCBI lineage: Eukaryota > Metazoa > Chordata > Mammalia > Rodentia > Cricetidae > Sigmodon > Sigmodon hispidus. Next base: position 22,564 of record PVIH01019902.1, read on the forward strand.
ATATTTTTACATAGGAGAACTCTCTCCACTTCTGTCAGCACAAACACCTTGCAGCTCTCTGGCACACAAAGTGACAGTCTCCAAATTGATCTGCATGATAAACGATAGTGTGAGAGGGGAGAAAAAAAAAATCAGCGTTAAGTAAGTTTTTTGAAAGCCACTGCCTGAAGTATGTATTCTTATTTTACATAGAACCACAGTAAAATCTTACAGTAAACTGAAGTTCTCGGAAGTGACCGAATCTATATCAAGTATCCTGAAGACTGAAGACCTGGAGACCTTGGCTGAGAGGAGCATTGTGATGTGAAGAGGTGAAAGGGTGTCAGACAAGAGTCAAAGCTGTCTTGGGCTGGTTTTTGTTGCTTTTGATAACCATCAATCTTTAACCACCCTAGTATCCACTCAACTCTCAAAATATATTGCTAAGTTTGATGCATCTCTGAATCCCTACAAACTCCAAAGCTAAGGCTGTGTCAAAAAAGAGGTCAAATCCTGTAGGTTTCCCCATATTGTGGAAGCCATCTACTAAACAACCCCACCCAAGGCTCTCTCAGAAGCAAGTTAATACTTGTCTGATTAATCTGTGCATTGAATACTAGTGTGAATATAGAAGTTCATATATCCTTTCCCATGGTGAGATATGTCATTTAAGGCACCTTAGATCCATTGTGGGATATTTGTTTACACCGTGTGAAGATGTGCCATTGTGACTGGTTTAATAGAGAGCTGAATGGCCAACAGCAAGGCAGGAGAGAATAGGTGGACCTTCCCGGGAAAGAGAGGCACTCAGGAAGAATCTAGGTGTGGAAAGATGCCAGCAAGACATGGAGGGAGTCAGACATACAGAATGGAGGAGAGGTAAAAAGCCACATGGCAGAATGTAGATTAATAGAAACAGGCCAATTTAAGTTATAAGAAGTAGTTGGGAACAAGCCTAAACTAAGGGCCAAGCTTTCATAACTAATAATAATAATGTTTCCATGTCAATATTTTGAGTCTGGTGGTCCCATAAAAACTCTGGCAGGAAAGACTAACTACATATATCTGCAGTGCTGGGTCATACTTGTTAGTATTTCATGTGTGAAAGAAATCACCAATATGCTGCCAAGGGAGCCAAGGGAGCCATATTAGAATGAGGAAGGGGGAGAGAGAGAGAGAGAGAGAGAGAGAGAGAGAGAGAGAGAGAGAGAGAGAGAGAGAGAGCAGCGAAGAAGAGAAAGGAGGGAATCTCACGTGGTTGGGCTTTTAAAGGTAGACACACCTTAAAGAGATAACTGTCAAGAGGCTCTTCAGAGCCCCTGCAGGTTGGGGGGGCATGGCCACAGCAATGCAATACCTAACAATGCTCATGCATATTCATCCCAGACTAAAGTATGCTCTTAAAGAGTGTTCATGTGTGTACATCACCACTGGTGTATTGAGGTTTAGATGACTGGAAATACAATCAATGTATATTAAAAGTTCTGATTTTCCTTTTGCTGCAATGGGATCAGCTCTTTCCTATGTCATGCATGTCTCTCCTGAAGCACCATTAGTGAAATGAACAAGATAGCTTCCTCCAAACTTTTGTTTTGGGGTCTCACTTTGTAGCCCAGGATACCCTGGAATTTGTTGCAATCCTCCTGCCCCAGCCTCCCAAGTGTTAAGATTACATGGTGAGCTGGTATGCCCTGCTTTCTCCCAACATTTTGATAGCCTTGACACAATACCAATGGCTCTCCAGGCATCACCTAGGCTTTCAATACCAGATTGGGAATGACATTGTTGAACTGTTGCAGGTTTGTAAGCCAATCACACACACACACACACACACACATATTGGTTCTTGTCCTTTATAACATTGTCCTGCCTAATACAACATAGTTCCTACCTTTTAGAATCTATAATGTCATATGGGACTCATTATAAGCACAAGGCAGGACTCTTTACCTTAGAGCTTGGCCAAGTGCAATCAGTCATATTGTCTTGTTACCCACTCTTTCCTCTGCCTCCAGCATTTCTTTTTTTCATGAACATCTTTTTAAGCAGTGCACTCAGCAGGCAATTAAAATTGCCAAATGCACCATGCTTAGTGGCTTACTGGCGCTCAGATATTAGGATGCATCACCACACTGGAAGGTTTTAAAAATAGATTGCTAGATCATGCTCCTTGGTTTTCTAATTTAGTCTTGTGGACTACCCAAAAGAATATCCCAGAAACATCTGTCAAAGCTCCCTTAGATTTGCAGTGGTAGTGGTATGTATAGCAAGCTGGTTGAGGTTTGGATAGAGTAGTCGTAAGGGATGACAATGCAAAACATTTGTAAGAACACTCTCCCTAGAAATGTAGGCAACCTTGTTTATTATTTATTTATTTATTTGCCTTGGTGTTTGCATGGAACTGGAACTACAGACAGTTGTTAGCTGCCATGTGGGTGCTGGGAATCGAACCCGGGTCCTCTGGAAGAGCAGAAGGTGCTCTTACCCGCTGAGCCATCTCTCCAGCCCCGGCAACCTTGTTAGTTAACTTCATTGTAGAATATTATCCTCTGTCCTGTAAGATGTTGGAGGGTACTTATGAAAGACCTCCGGGAAGGACTTTCCTTCAGGATGAGACCCCAATACCCGAAGAACGAACCGAGACCATTCAGATGCAACAGCAAGAGGTTAGAGGTTTAATGGGGGCAAAGGTACCTCCGGGCGGCAGTAACTCGGGGAGCTAACTGGCGCGCCCTGAGGCTTTGTTCAGGGACTTTTTATAGTGTAGGGGAAGCGGGAAGCAGGCTTACAGAAGCAAAAGGCGTGGTTATAGGGAAAACAGAGAAATCATTTGCTCATTTAAACAACAACTCTTACTTATGGGATGAGGGCTTAGTGGCGGGAAGAAACGGCGGGAAGAAACAGTCGCTTGCTGGGAGGGGGAGTCTCTCTTGTGGTATGCCGTCCCGATCACGTAGCTTCTTGTGGTATGTGGTCCCGGTCATGTAGCTTCTTGTTATCTGATGGTTTCTTAGCAACCTTTTACTATCTGCCTGGTCACAGGCTTGTGCTTGTGTGGGGAGGGACGGGGAAACCTGGTCATGTCTGGGTAAGCCAGGACAAGTCTTATCTACTGGATACCTAAACTGAATGCCTGGGTCTAACCCTAGAACCCAGAATCTCTCATTCCTCTATTTTTTTTTTTTTTTGACAATGAGTAAAATCTTTTACTCATAGGTTTGTATTATACTGCCTCACGGCCTGGTACTGTTGGGCGAGTACCATAGCCTGCACAACTGACAATCTATCTTTAACAAACTGAGTCAGTCTATTAATGATGCATGGCCCAAAAGTCAGGATTAACAGGAGCAAAACAAGGGGACCCGTCAAGGATGACATTAAAGTGGTG